>JAOEHY010041467.1:0-59372 GCA_025447955.1 Psilopsiagon aurifrons
GGACACCAGAACTGCACACAATACTCCAAGTGAGGTCTCACAAGAGCAGAGTAGAGGGGCAGGATCACTTCCCTCGAGCTGCTGTTCACACTCCTTTGGATGCAGCCCAGGATATGTTTGGCTTTCTGGGCTGCTGTGCTGATCATATTAAGGATCTTGACAATGGACTAATCTGATTAGTAGACTATTCTTTCATGTTTTGGGAGTAGCATCTTAGAAATGAGAATTTTGGTCCCTTTTTCATTAAATTTTTACCAGTAGGAAGAGATGAACTGATTGGTTTGTGTCCTTTCCACTGAGGTGTATAAGCACAAGTAAAGCTGGTTTGTAGGTTATTTCAGCTGGTGTAGCCTCTCTGTGCTTTCTGTATTCAAAATAAGTATTTATTACTTGGAAACCCAGTAAAGAGCTGTCCTTTAATCATTTGACTGTGGGATTTGACATGTTATAAAATGCACCTGTTAGAGACTGCTGGAATTCAATTAGCTCTCATGTGCCTTTTGCAGCTTAACTAATGGGCTGAAAGGTTATACTGGGTAAATACAAGATCCAAAATTGATTCACAGAGAAGTCTGGAGAAATGCTATGTTTTCACTTTGTAAATTTTGGCCATGCCACAATAATCACATTGTTATTTTGCTTTATATAGTTCATGACTAGAGTGATACTGCTTATGTATTTGGAATTTTCAAAACAGAAGTATTTTAGTTAATATTTCTTGTGTTAAATGTCAGACACTTCTGAGTAAGAAACAAAAATTGCTGTACTACAGTATAGTTTTATAGATGGCAAGCATTTCTTTCCACTCATCATTTATGTTATTTGCCATATTTGACTAGTATAGCTAGATGTAGAGCAAATATATTAAGAAGCTTACTACAACATTAAAAGAAAACCACAGTTTTAATTAAGATGACTAATATTCATCTGCAATCACATTATAACAATTTAATTATAAGGTATGAATTTCTTTTATGACATATTTACTATAGAAAATACTTCTTTGGGTGTGTGCATCAACCAAGGATTTTACAGTTTTCTTTCACTTTATGTTTTCATTTGACATCATATTGTGTCTGGTATCTACTGTATGATCTATTTCCTAATCTTACATTGAATAAACAGAACTTTTACTGACATGAATGATCATAAAAGCTGCTCCTTGGATAAGTTTAATGTAATCTTTTAGAATTCTGTAAATTTTAGATTTTATATCTTTTAAATGCCAAATTACAAATACTTGAGCTTGTAAAATGTGCTTGCATAGATCTACACAGTAAAGGCATAAAACCAGAATGTGAGCAAAATAATAAAGAAGAAAGTTAGAAATCTATGTTAATATCTAAGAAATGTTTGGTATCTTGTCAGATATTTTCCAGTTCTCTATCTGTTAAGACTGAAGTTTGCAAACTTCGGGCTCTTAACTCAACCCTTCTGCCTCCACAGCTCCTATAACTGTACATTTTTCAGGAGCAATTAATTTTCTAATCCAGAAGCCAGAGATGCATTTTGGTTTTTATGAAGCCTGTGAACAGCCCTTGCTCTAAGATGACCATTAGAGTTCATCTTGTTTCAAGTTGGATTATAAGTGCATTTTGTCATAAATAAATATACAGATGCATAGATATGTACTTTACTATGTATTAACTTCATGGCAACTGTGATCTTCCCCTTTTGGAAGGACAAGTGGAGCACTGGGGAAGCTGGGGTACTGCTGCGTTGTGTTTGAAGCCCTTCCACCACCTCCTGCTCACTGTCAGCCTCTGTGAACAGCGAGAGGAGAGAGGTGGATCATTATTACCCTGCCTCCTGACTAACTTATATTTTCAACAAGCTTTTGCAAACAATCCAGCAACATATTTCAGCTGAATCTTTTAAAAAAACATCCATCCTGAAGCAAAGCCCTGGCAGAGAGAATTTGAGCCTAATGGGATGAAGTCTGGCAAAGTTGTAAGTGGCTTCTGAGAGAAACGTTAGGTATGATTCTAAATGGAACAGAAAAAGACTTAAGTCTAGAGGAATACAAGAAAGTCAAGTAGGCTGTCTTGTTGCTGTAAAGATCTGATATTGGCTGAGTTGATAGGTCTTCTTGTCTTCCCTCTTTCTCTGATTTTTTTGTCATGTTTTCTTTCTTTATTCAAGTGAAAGATGCAACAGATTTTGACAGGTGACTGTAAAGTGTACTTTAGTAGAATGAATGCAGCCTTTATGAAATAAAGATAAAGGTTACAGTTCTTGAGCAAGAGAAACCTAACATTGCTGAGTTGTACTTAAGCTGCCTCTGGTCAGTTCTTGGAAAGCTGACGCTCCCTACTGGTTGCTGCTGTGGTTAGGAGCCTAAGTGAGAGTAAAGTTATCAGGCAGCTGTGTAAAACATTAATTAATATACCTTGAATATGGATTAGCCCTTGAATATAGCAGCCTGGGAAGAACTGATCCTACTGCTGGTTTCATAGCATGGTAGGCATTATATAAGTTTAAGAAATTTCTAAAAAAAAATCACCACATTGGTTTTAAAATTAATTGATGATCTTTTTCTAATAGTTAATTAATTTTATTATCTAATCCATGCTGCAGCCTGGAATTTTCTGTCTGGAACATCAGCTATTTATGAGGCAGATATCTTATCTGTCTATAGGCTGGTACTGCATCATCTCAGGCCATGGAGTCCCCTTAAACAGCTCAGAGTACAAACAGTAAGACTGTCTGACCCCATAATGACTAATTAGACAGCTCTTACTGAACTTAAATCTAATGTCTTCTTAGGCTCTATGTTAATTCTTAAGTACAGAACTTAAAAAGAAAGCATAGAATTAAAAAAGATCAGACAAGCAGCTGTGGAGTCACTTTAATAAATTTAAAATTGTACTGCATGAATTCATTACAGGAAAAAATCAGGATATTCATGTTCAGAATAAGATGATTACCACTATGAGCTAGACATGCTACTTTGAAGATATGAAACATAACAAATTCTCTTTTTCATAATAGTAGGTATTGGAGAATCACTGATGGATTTCAGAATTAAAATAAACAGATTTCAGTTTGGTATTTCTGTTATGAGAACACTGTCAAATCAGTTTCAACATTCAAATTAATTTCCCTGCATGGTCAGGGAGATCTGGGAGCTTTCCTTCTCCTCAGCTATTCTTTTTCGTTCTTGGTGATTGCATTTAATTTGCATTAAGCCACTATGATGATAAAGAAGCAAAACAGCTTCCAGTTTACTCTATTTTTAGCCAAAAGCAGCAGAAGTTGCCACCCAAACCTCCAGGCCCAGGGCAAGGCTTATCAGAAGCTAAGGCACACTGCAGCCCTATGCCTGTCTGGAAACTGCACCTGATGAACATGATACTTGCATGTCTGCAAGGTGCAGAAAGGCAGATGCAGGCAAGAGAAGCAGAAGTATTTAACTGGAATGAGATCAAGAGAAATGACTTCTCTGGGGCACTATATTAGTTATCAGATTAGCAAGAAAGCTGATTGCTCCTATTAGTTTCTGTGGAGTGCAGAGAAATAGAGCATTGCCCATTTTCCATGGCAGAAAAGAAAGGCACCACATAAATGCTTGGCTCACCTCATCTGTTTGTTCTCTGGAGAAACACAGTCAGCAAGACCTCAGTCTCTAGTCAACTGGGCCAAAAAGGCAGCAGCTCCTCCCCAGGTTGCAGGAGGGCTGGAAAGCTGGGCTGATGGCACTGTGCCTTGTACCATGTTCTGCAAAATAGCATGCGTCCAATATAAGCCAAACTGATGGGTTGACAGCTGGAGAGGATTTGCCATCTCTTGGAAGAGCAGCTCCCCAGCTGGGTGCTGCTGCAGCATGCAGTGATCCTTCCTACACAAGAAAGGGTCTTCTCCCCGCCAGCCCTTCCTGTGTGTTCTTGGGGCTTTAATGCTTTTGGGCTCACAGATTTACTAAGCCACTTTCAGTTGGCAGTGTAGGAAGGCAGTTACCTCATCGTTAGCCAACAAGGGAAGAGTTCTCAGAGCAGCCAAGATTTTCCAGGATATGCTCTTGGGCTTGATCTTCAGAGGCTCTAGGGTAGACCCTCATCTGGTGTAAATAGTCAGCCTTGCCACAGACCAGTTAGCAGAGATCTGTCGAATTTGCACCACCTGAGAAGCTGTTTCTCCAGTGAAAACCATGTGTGGCTGGGCCTGCTTTGTGTTAGGAGGTGACTGGCTCAACCTCCGGAGAGGCCTCTGAGCATGGCTCTCATTTTTGTTTCAGGAAAGTTTCTTTGAGGTTCACATTAATGCTGCCACCAGGAGAAACTGTTTCTGACTACAGGGTAAGAACACACATTTGCCTTTTAACTCTTCATCAGGATTTCTAAGACAGGAGAAAAGTGGCAGGATCTTTTAATATCCCCCAGAGAGGATGTCTTAGCAGTTGTCAAGTAGGAGCAGCTGACATTGGTTGGGAACAGAAGCAAGCATTGCCTTTGCGCACTCCTCCTACCTCCCTCAGCAGACTGAACATAATAAATATAGTGGTAAGAAACAAATGGTCTCCCCCGCTGCTTTACTAGAAATTGGAGTGTCAAGTCTTCCTTTACCAGATAAAAAATAGAGTGGGCAGGATGTGGCAGGATTTCTAAAATAAGTTTTGCAGAAGGTAGAGTGCCTCAGAACCAGGATATGAGCAAGAGGGTGATTATGATCTGAGAGGGGCATGACGGTGTGATGGAAAGACCTAAAGAGGAGTAGGAGGAGAAAAAACAAATGCTTGGTATGGAGCAGAGCATATGCAGGACCACTCTGAGGGGTGTTTGTGGTTTATGAGGTCTGTTGAGGCAGCTGCCGGATGTGTGAGACAGTATTATCACAGTAATGAATGTGTTAATTCCCTGTAATGGGCCCAACCCCGAGTAACGCAAAGAAGCAAATTAGGCTCCTGCACTGGCCAGCAAGTTGTGCTGAGGTTTTAAAGAATGCTCAGAAGAGTGGGATGACTCCTCACTACACACCATGGGGGACATGAGTCCGGCATGCAGCTTTTGCTTCCCCTATCCCTGGTCTTTCTGCAAGAGGAAGGACACCTTCAGGGAGGAGAAGTGTTCTCTCCTCTGTCCCTAGCAAATCTCCTTATTAAGAGGAAAACCTGGGATTCCCCAGTTTCATCCTTTACTTTAGAAACAGACAGGGAAACAGGCTGGATTTTTGGATTGCCAGATTCTCAGCTGGTGCAAGTGGTCAAACTCCCACTGATCTAAGCTGTAGTAATTTACCCAGCAGAGGTAAAAACAGAGTGATAATGCCTGTCCCCATGAGAAGAATCTCAGCCTTTTCTTCCATACCTGTACCTCAAGGATGGCCACCATTTTTGCCAGAAATTATATAGGAAAACTACTTCGCCCTCAGTTTTTCAGGCAGTAACCAGAGGAGTGATGGCAGAGGTGATGCTGGTCACCACAGAGCATGCTTAAAGAGAAGAAGGCAGGGAAAGAGTGCACTGTGTCAGTGTTTGGGCTGAGATTGTGATGAGCAAACTCAGGGTGGATAGCTTGCTCCTAACACTGCCTCCCTGCTCTGAACTTTGTTAGCTATGAATCAATTAAAAGACAATCTCAGAGAACAAAAGAGACACTGATCAAGAATGCTTGATCAGTGATGAAGTATACACCCCTACCATGTACTTCAAACAAACACCAAGCTACCAAACAATAGTACAATTTTGATTGTGTAGCTGGACTTTATTACCAAAGGAACCAAAATCAATAGGCAGAGCATTCCTGTGGTTAAAATGAAATTACAATATCAAAGAGATTTAGGAAAACATTATCACATCCCATAGAGGAAACAAGCAGCTGGGGACTTGATGCCAGCACTAGGATGAATTCAAACACCTATATCCAATTTAGGAAGCAGTGACAAACAGCAATCCTAATTCAAGCTTGGCTGTAGCAAAAAATAAAGGGTTTTCCCTCAGGGTGTGGCCCTAGAAACCACAGAGTGATCCCTGGAGCTGTCAAACATACCCCATGCATGAGTCAGAAAACAGTTACACAAGTGGCTTCTGTGGTCTGTATTATTCAGGCAAGGAGATGGGATGCCTAGGCCAGGTAACCTGTCTAGCTGGGTGAAGAAGTTACATTCTCTCTTCAGCATAGAGGAGTATGCTAAAGAAATATTCTGTGATGGAAATATTCCCCCAAAATGCTATACTGGTGCCTAACAGAGATCTTTAGTTATCAGAAATAAATGCTCTGTATGTATTTTCAAGGCTTCCTGTACAGCACCAATAAAAAGGGAAGGTGTCAGATGATGTGATAGCATACAGCTGAAATCTTTTCTTTTAACAGCCTCACTGGTTCTAGATCACTCCCGAGTGAGTGGCTAGTAAGATGATCCTCTGGACACATATTTTGGAAACTTTTTGGCCAGCTAACATGCAGCCAGCACATTTAGGACCAGTGATTAAATTACCAAGGGTTTTTGTTTTGAAGTGTTTGCTCCTCAATATATCTTTCAGGGCTAGCCATGTGCCAAGGGGTTTGTAACCAAACTGTGGTTCTCTTTCTTGCTTTCAGAGGTCTCATTACAGGCTGCTGGCACCAGCAGCTAGCCCCCAGGTTATTTCAGAAGACCGCATCACTCAGCAGAGGCTGAACAGAGCAGACAAGTCAGTCAATGAGAGGGTCACAAGAAGTCAAAATGTACATTTCTTCCAGGAAGGCAGAGTTTAGCTGTTACAAAATGGTGGTGTGCAACTGTTATTTTGAGACAGCAGAATTATTGGAGTTCAAGCAATTCCTTTCATAGATATTTTTTCACAGGAGCAGAAGTCGGGCTTTGGAAGGCAGCAGGACATAATGCAGAGGTTTTATATGTTTTTCTGAGATGCAGGCTGCAAAAAGAACGATTGCTTCACACGCTTCGTCAGGGTAATTTGTGTAGTTCTCTTGGCTTCCTAGATTATAGGACTAGTGATTTAATTGTGGAGGATTTTTGCTTTGAATCCATATTGTGGTTTATTCCTGTAATTTGGTTACCATCCTGCTAAGGCTATGATAAGAAAACCATTGTGGGTTTAGTTTTGTTTTTTTGTTTTTTTGTTTTTTTTTTTCTTTTTCTTGTTTATTTTTCCTTATAAATGGCTTCAATATTTTCTCCTCCTGAACATATTAATATGTACTTACTAAATATGATGTTCAGCTCCTCAAGTCAAGGACAAGCTGAGGTCAATGGAGTTTGCACCAGCTGAGGATCTGGTCCCTGACTTAAAAACAGACAAAACAAAATACAGTTCAAAGCTGACTTCTCCATTACAGTGTTTCAGCCTATGTGAAATGCTTTGAGGAGATGATATTAGGATTTTTTTCTATTTTTTTTTTTTTTTTTTTTTAAGAGGATCAAATGTAAGGAATAAATAGGCATGCAAAGTTTGCTTCCCCGGTTATTCAGGTTTCTGAGCTCTGCAGTGTCCTGCTGCAGTCTTTCCTTCTGCTTTGGTAAAACATCAGAGTGTAGAGGGTGACCCTGTGCACTTGTTTCAGATGAGTGTAAACAGAAGATGATATTACTTGTCTGAATGAAGTGGACTATCCCATGGAGGAGAATAATAGCTGTCTCCAAGAGCTGTTTTTCTCAAAAAAGACTAGTGAGAACTTAAAAGTCAAAACACCCAAGAAGAGGGTGAAAGTTGATTACTTTAAGGATTAAATTGTTGCCCTGGTGAAGTCAGCAAATACTGTTTCTAAGCAATGATTTCAGTGTCTCCTGAGCACTGTGAATCTGAACTGTGCTATTGGGAATGTATTTCTTAAAGATATATTTGTTTTTTAAAATGTTATTTGGTATTTTAACTTAGATAAAATGCATTTTGGAGAGGTGTATAAAAAGCAGCTTCTGTAGAGAATCTCATCTGTGTGTTTTTAAAATATGTAGAAAGCTAGTAGTATGACATAAAAAAATACACATCTCCTAAATTTGCATCAAATTGCAAAGAATTGTGTTTTGTTAAAAGTGTACTTGGTGTAGATTTTTTCCCACTTATCCTTCCTTGGAATTCCTCAGTAGAGGCAGAGGAAAGCACTATTGCTCTGCCAGCACCTAGTTAAGTAGGGAGTGATTTTTCACAAAGTCTTGATTATTATTTCATCAAGAAAGTGGTAGATATTAAAGGTTACCCAGATGGTTTACATATTACTATAATAATCTTGTTCATAGAAATTCTCACAAAGAAAATAATTAATCACAAACACACTGTGATCCCTCTAAAGCAGTGACTGTTTTAAGTTGAAATCCCATAATGGCTATGACCTCTAACCCTGATGTAACAGTTTCTATCCTAGCTACTAAAGTGGCTGCTCATGGAAGGCCATCAAATACAGAAGTAAATGCAAAGGTTAACAAAGTTAGTGGACCAAACAAACTTGATACTGGGAATGAACTTTCACATGCAACAAGAAAATAAACACCGCTCTCCCAGACTGATCTACACAGGAGGTTTGAGATGCCAAAATATTAAACGCTATTAAGCGCATAACCTCTATTTTACAGATAAGTGTTTACTCTAGACGTTACCATCCTTTCATATTGATAAAAGTCTTCTCTCAAATTAAAAAGAAAAAAAAAAGTTCATGCACCAGTGTGTTTTCAGAGAGATGGTTTTTGCTCTGGACTCCAAGAGATCATTGGGTTGGGGAAGAGAAGGGATTGCACAGAGGTGTGTAAATTTCAAGCACTTTTTGTGTATGGCCCAGTTTTTAGTATGTCATTTAATTGTTAAACCTCTCTCCAAGGTGTAATCTTTGAGTGATATTGTGCTTCAGGAGTCCAATTTGTTAAGGAATGGTTTTTCAGATTTTTAGCACTCCATTTCCACCCCCTCGCCCCCACCACAGGCAGTGAAAATTCAATTTATCTCTCCAATCCATTGTTTAATGTGGGAGGTGTTTGCTTCAGAAATAGATTACTATGTGATACTTTGCTGGTTGAGTTCAGCTGTACAGGACTTTGTAGTTCACAAGCACCAAGCAATCATGCAAAGGAATAGAGTATGGACAGGTTTGTGTGTGGGATGTACTATGGTAGCTAGAAAGGGCATCCTTCATATACGCAAATAATGATTTCAATGGTCTCTGAGGAAAAGTGTGTGATTCAGTAGTCTGAAATTTATAGCACTACCCCATGTTGGTAGAAGAGACACCCACTAGCACCAAGGTATCAGTGGCTACTGCCCCAACCTGCAGCATTCTACTGTCCACAGGATTCTTTGGTGGGATCCAGATATCTCTGCTGACCTCAAAACAGTTGAATCTCCTGCCTTTTTACTTAGAAGTGCTCCTTAGAATTAGGAGGAAAGTTTCCTTTTTATCATCACAATCCCGTGAACATGCATAGGACTGCCAGGAAGCTAGTCCCAGACGGGCGAACAAAAATGGCAAGCTCTTTTTATGAGTTTTGAAAAGAAAAACAAAAGCTTTCCCATTAATTTAATCAACTTGGTATTCTAAGCCCCAGTCAGAAAAGGACATTTTTGGGGTTGCAGTGAAATAAGTAATTCAGTGATGAAAAGAGAAAGTAATGTTGATTTGATATAAAACTTGACAGTTGGGGGTAACTATTTCCCTGGCCTACAAAGTCATTTTTCAGGTAGATCAAAAAGAGTTATTTAGTTCTACACAATTTCCAGTTTTAACAACATTAAATAACTTTTCTCTAGTTAGATATCACTCTTTGAAGATTTTGAAATTGTTATTCCTGTGGGGAGGAGGATATTGAATAATTCCTACCAGTTATGAAACTCAATATTCTCCAGATGGTTATTGAGAGAAGCTTTTATACGCCATTGTAAAATGGGTTTAAAATATCCTGTGCTGTGATTGACTAAACAAGTCACATGGCTACTGCATACAAGTTTGAACTTCTTTTTCAACTAAATGACCTTATTAAAATCATAAACAAAAAAGGTACTTACAGGCTGGCTTTTAAAAAGCAGCTATAAATCCTAAAATTATTGTAGTACTGTTCTGTTATTTGTGCTAAAAAGACAAAAAAATTGAAAGGCTATTCTGGGCATGAAATTATTCCTCTAGTAATCAGTGGGTTTTAAAAGATATAGCTCTATGCATTTTCACAGTCCTCTTTTTCTTTAAATGACTAAAAAAATCACAACCTAAGCATCGTTAGTTCACATCAGAATTTGAGCTAGCAAACATGAAGGAGCAAAACCCTGCAGTAAGCAGGAGTATTCCTCAAGCAACACTCTGAAGCATTGTTCTCCATAAAATCCTCTCACCTATTTGCATTGCAGTGGTAAAATCGCTTCAGCTCAAGACACCACAACCCACACAATATGAAAAAATAACCCCAGGAAGGGGGATCTTGCCATGTAATTGAACAAGAGAACAGGAGTCTGGCTGTTATGGTGGCAGTGATTGTTTGGCAGGACTGGCTTGGGGTGAGGTGGGAAGTGGGATTTCTCATCTGTTTGGCTGCTAATGCTCTCCCCGTTTCTGCTGCCCTCACTCAGCCAGATGCAATCCCCCTGGCCTGTCACCACTTCTCCTCCCATTGCACAGACAGAGACTGCACCACAAGCCAGAGCAAACAGACCAGAAACAAGCGAATTCCTTGTGAGCAGAAAAAATAATACTTAAAACCTTGGCTCCCTGAGTGGTGCTTGCACTGCAGAGTTTGCTGCACCTTGGGAATAACAACAGGCACCTTTCAGTCTTTATTTCAAAATGACTAAAGTATCCCCATAGGGTTTATGTGTTGTTTAGGAGTCCCAGGTAGCGAAATTAATTGTACCTATTCAAATAATGATTCAGTTTACGGATTCTTTGTTGCTGCTTATGGATCTCCAGTTTTCAGGTTGAGAGTCTACAGAGTTTAATTACAAGGGGAAAGGCTGTGTAAGTGCAGAGTGTCTTTAGCATTGAGAATAACTGGCATATTCCTCAAGTGAGTAAACGCCTGTCATTTCCATTGATGAGAACCAATGCTTTTTTCTGTCACTTTTGTACCGCATATGGCTTATAACAATGAAAATACTAGAGATTAGCATTAGCAAAAAGATTTTCATTAAAAAACAGTGTCGAGAAACATATTCAGGGATTTTTATTTAAGAAATCTGTTTACCTGAAAGAGAAACAGGAAGACCCATAAAGTGGCTGAACCTGGTACTACACTTAAAATCAGGCTGCTGAGAGTTTTTAAGTTATTTTGGTTTTGACTCTTCAGCAAATATTCCAGTTATAGCTAGACTCACTTATCAACACTTTTTTTTTTTAAAAAGCTTATTTAGTGTGCCTGGGTTTCAGAGTTTCAGTTTAATATAGCTAACAATCTTAGTAAAAATCCCAGGATTAGCAGTGTATTTGAACACCTGCAAAGTTAATTTAACAACTGCAATAGCAAATGTTGCAAAATTCAAAGTATATCTAACATATTTGTAGTATGAATGTTAATCACAGCTCCTTAATGCTGTTCAAGAGGCTTGGAATGTACATATTTTATACATCCCAAGGAATTGCTATGATTGATGTCCTTTTATGTCAAACGTTTGATTTGCTGAAAGATGGAACCAAAAATACAGCAGAAGGGGATAAGTCTGGGAAGAGCTGCCAGGTCAGCAAACTTGTTTATTAAAAGAAAGAAAAAATATGCAAGTTTGGCACACTTCTGATTCTTATTTGAATTCAATAGGAAATTGGGAAGGACAGAATAACAAAACAAAGACAGAGAAAAAAATAGTAAAAACAGAATAAGAAGAAAGAAAATCGTTTATTGTTTTACTGATTACTGTCAAAGTGATGATGTCCTGTCATTCAGCCATATGGAAGTCTAACAGATGCCTCATACACAGCTATGAATGTTTGATGTACAAGTATTTTATTATCATTCCACAGCCAGATTTTTCAATGGATCATTCACAAATGTTTCAGAGAAGCACACCTTTCTATGATCATGGGCACTGACGAGAACATTTTCATAGCAGATTCAATGATTAAGCCAGACATAATCCGTTCACTTTTTCATTCTGAGGAACTGGTTATCCTAACATTTATACTAGCTGTGACTACACATCTCAAAAGGTTTTATTTGAGTTACTCTTGATTTATTTGTGGGGGAAGAAATAAAGCCTACTAAATATTTATTTTCAGTATTGCCAGATTTAAATTATTTTTTGTCAGGTTTTCAGCCAGTCCCAGTTCTAACCAAAATCAACACTAGGCACAAATTTAGCGTTAAATTTTCTAGGAACTTTTGTTCTTCATCTCTTAACAGGCACTGGAGTAATAGGCAGAAATGCAAAGCTTGCAAAGTAAACCCACACTGTCCCTCCTCTCTTAGTTTTATAGGAGCTACTTCCTAAATTCTTTGCTAATTAAAAAATGCCATAGACATTCAGCTGAATTTGCGGGCAACTGGGGTATACATTTTGCATTCCTAGATTTCAAGCGTCCATCTAGAGTAAAAAAAAAATTGTAGAGCATTGCAAAAAAAACCAAAAGTTATTCGCACATGCCTTTTAGGCCATATCTTTCCTGGACAAACTGTTGATCAAGCATAAACTGATGATAAAGCAGTATTCATAGACCTTCATCTAGACTTCCTTTGTGTCCAGTGTGAATGACCAACCCAAGACTTAGAAGAAGCATGCATGAAAAAAGACAAATGTGGACAGGAGAAAAGTTGAAATACTTTGTGGTGTGATCTTCAGCACCTAACATAACTCTGCTGTGGGGGACATTTTAAAAAGAACTGTAATTTTGATGTCTCTTCAGCCTAAGTAAGACTTTAATTATGGAAATTCATCTCTTTCTATGAGGAATCAAAATACTGTTTCCCATTTTAATGAACATGGGTCTTATCTCAGCATCTTCATTCGTTCATAAGCACTTATTTTTTTAACTGCAGCTGCTGAATATATCGAGAAAGTCAGTCACACTAAAAAGTCTCTAGGCATTTCAAAATTCAGCATGCTAAGAGCATAATTACGCAGGTGGCTTACCCCCACACTCTATGTACTGTTTTCCCTACAGAATAAAATGTCCAAATCAATGTTACTATTCTGATACTCAAAGCTCAGTATGAATTTGGCTACAGTTAGATGGCGAATCAACACTTCCCTTGAGAACAGGATTTACCACCAACAGCTATGTTTTTCTGGAAGAACTAAATTGTGCATATTCCAGAGAGGTATTTTAATGCAAATGCTACAGGAAAAAAAGGACAATTAAGAACAAAATCAAAAAAATTGCTGTGGTATACTTCTGCTCAGTAAAATCTGGATCACATGAAGTGCTGAAGGCTTGAAGCACTGAAAAATATAATCAAATTAAATGTAAGTCTACAGCTTTACTTCAAACATGCCACTCAAGTATGTGTTTAATTACTTTTCCCAGGATCCTTTTTTGCAACATCTTGAATAATCAAACTTTATATTCTTATTTTATATACCTAAATATACAGATGCTGAATACAACCACCTAATGCATAGAACAGTCAATGCTGAATACAATCCCCTAACACATAGAACAGTCAAGACTTTTGGGAGGGACCAAAGAGGGACATGCATTATAATGTTTTATATTTTTCATTTATATTTTAATACACTGTGGAGGTTGTTGGATAGTGATAAGTATGTTTTATTTACTTTTTTCTTTATCAAATTTATAGAAGTTTTAGTCTCCATAATAATTTAATAATATTATCAGTACTTTTCTAATTTTTCACAGGAATATATTGAAAATTAATTTGTCATATGCTGATGCAAGGCATACATGTACAATTGTGAGAATTTCAAGTGTATTAGTAAAGTATTTTTTTAGTAAAAAAATACATTAATAGAGCATTAGTACCTCAATAATTATTTAAAAAAACCCCTACACTTGTTTAAATTCCTATCTAAACCAACATATTTTTTCTGCTCCTTCTTCCTCTGTCTGAGCTATAGCATGCTGCATAAGCAGAGCTTTTGTGGCCTTTACTTATGTCAATGATGCTTCTGTTTTTTTGGCTCTAAATATATACATGTGTCTAAAAGACCAAGGGAATCATTTATGGCTGCAAGTTACTCTTTACAATTTAGCCCAAAATCAGGTGTATGACTATTAAATTACGTTAACTGTAATCAGGTTATTCCCTCACTTTTGAGGGCTTGAGTGCATTAGTGAACATTTCTGCACGTAATTGTCTTATTTTATTTTGAAGCTCAGACTTTGAAGCTCTTTTGGACTGAAACACCCCACCGGCCATCTTCCAGATACAAACATGCAAGTAAGTTCTACAGTCTGGAATTAATTGTCCAGACACCATCTGTAGGTCCTGTTCCTTGGTAGAAGTTGCTGTAATCCTATGGCTTTCAGAGCAGAAGTGGCATTTTACCATACCCTTAAGCTCTCAAGATATTCCAAAAATGTTTCAAAGTATTTCCCAAATATGTTTGCCAACTGGAGGCAGTGGCAATGTTATGCCTATGAACACTTCCATGCCTATACACAACACAACCTATTTCAGGTAAATACTGTCCAAAATGTGAAGCTGGGCAGGGAGCTGGACAGACATAGTGAGAAGGGAGCAGGTGAAATCTCCTGGGTCCAGTTGTATAGCTGTTTCAGGGAATTGCTTCTTTCAACCTATTTTTAGCATATCTTTGTGTCAAGCATAATGAGGAGGTTCTGTGGTAGCTGATTCTCCTACAAGAACATAGCTCCAATTAAGTCCTGCCTTCTGGTATGTGAGGAACCCCCCAAAAAAGGTGCTCTTCTCTAAATCTTGGACTTCTTTCTTTCAACAGGCTTTTCATTTTTGTGCAAGAAAACCTTTTATGGGAATAGGTTCAGCCACTAACAAATACCTTACATTACAGATTTCCAAGTTCAACTGTTTCAGCTACTTAAGTATTATAATGAGAAAGCTGCTAAGGACAATCCATGGAAAACTCATGCAGAAAAATGAGGACCTCAGGCTTTCTTGCGTTATGTTTTGCTTTCAAGAATTTATTGTGTTGAAGAGAAAAGTATTTGAGCCAGGAAAGGATGGTCTTTTCTCCCCAGTACTCAGTTGCATATGACAATTTAAAGTTTTCCTAAGGATTACCCTGGTCCTTGTTAAACTCACAGCTTGCTTATTATTTCAGAGCGGAACATTTATACATTAAGCCAGTGCCCACCAAAACCAGCTAAAGGCTTTGCATTTTCTCTAATGGTTTTGCTGACTAGTCACTTTAAAGTCTTTCTGTACTATTCTACTCAAGTTTTAAATTTTTGAATGCCTAAAACTTGCTCAACCCGGTCTGCTTTATCCAGAATAAAGCTATACAGCGCCTCTCAGTGAGAATTAATTCCAGCTCAAAACAAAATCTGTAGCCGTTCAGTGGCTGGCCAGTCTAGAGGAGAAAATGTTGCACAAGTGTTCTTCTAATACAAATTTCTCATTTATGAAAATGCCCAAATGGTTTTCATCCAGACTTTCTGACAGTCAGAGTGAGACACTGCAGTCCAAAAAGTGAAATTCTAGCAAATTTTGTCCATGGGAAAATTAGGGTTTATAGTAGAAATCATTCTGGAAGTAACAATAGCAGCAGCTGTTACTTATGCTGCTCCCCTATTAATAAAAACCTTTAGGAGTAACTAACCATGTTCAAATAGGAAAATTTTACAGCTAAGAAAAAAATCTTGTTTTACTGAGATTTTTTTTACCCCCAGTTTTGCATAATTAAATCTATCCACGAGGAAATGTCTTCGAAGTGTTTTTTGATTGTTTATTTAAACTTTTTACTTTTTCGTGTGTTCCCTGTACATGCTATCAGGCCAAATACTGTTCTCAGTCACGAAGATTTGAATCTGTATTAACATCAGCCAACATGAAAGCCAGATCTGGAAGTGAGAAAAGTCTTTCCAAAAGGACTAGGTGATGGCTGTTTGAACATATAAAAACATCCTTCAAGAAGAGTTGTCTTTCTTGTTATTGCTTAGTCATTTGCAAACAGATTTTCTACCATTATTACACTGATAGTAGTCCCTGTTCCTTCAACCGTATCAGTGTTTTCATGATGATAAAACTTCTCCTCTTTGCCCAAAGCCCTTTAATGTTTTTGTAACAGCCAGCTACCTTATGTTCTTATATCAATTGATTTCAGGAGCCACAGCCCCACCTGTGTGTCTGAACTGAAGCTATATCTAAAAATCGGCATAGAAAAAATTTGAATTTAAATTCCCCAAGGATTTGTTTATATTATTCTTGTTATGATATTCAAATGAAATGCTGAAAGTTTATGTAACTAAATTTTCATAATAGAAACTTTGACAAAGTTTGCAACTGGTACCAGACTGGCATTATTTAATCCACTTCTATATTGCTCAGTATCTCTCTAACTCTTGTAGTGCCAGCTTCTCTGTTCAGTTAGTATCATAATTCTATAATCATGAAGTGAATATTAAAATTTTAATAAGAAATATGATTGATCTGAAAAACTCACTTTCGGTGCTGTGAATGAAATGGTTAACATTTACTCTTTCACATGATCCTAAATTTTAGCAAATACAAAATACCACTTAAACCTAATAAGACATGTAAATATAAAGTGAAAAGACAAGAACACCACCATCAAAATGCTACTTATCTAGGGAGATCCATTTATAGTATCCTGCTATTGATTATTTTTTTTTGTAGTTAAATAAGTGAGTACTTCCTTCCAATAATCTTCCAATATTTCCAAAGAGGAGCCCATGTAGTCACAGATGAAGAAGCTAATTCACTCTGAAAGTAGATGGCTAGCAACCCAAAGAGCATCAGTTCTTCTGTCTCATGATCAGAAGCATTCCCAGGAGGACTTCCAGATTCCAGTGACTATATCCCCATAGCACTTTTCCAGGAAAGTCAGCTACAGGATAGAGCAAGATACTAATTCAGGTTTCCCTGTGCAAGTGGACTTCATCTACTGTGTCAAGAATGTCTGGAGATTTAGAAAGTGCAAGTCTTGAACTCATATGGTGTGCACTTTTTACACAGCCCTCCATAACACACCTCTTTTCCAAGACCTGTTCCACCCCAGGTGAGGCTTTCAGCATCTACATTCTGCAGAAATCAGACAGGATCTATCTGAAGGCCTTAAAAAATGTATCATATTTAGAGATTCGACGAAAATGGTGTACTCCGCTGTGAAAATTTTGGCAGGCAAATTGCTAAGTTGAAAACTTAAAAAAAAATAAATAACTTATTGAAGTGCAAATGTCTCCTATATCACTGGAATTTTATGTTTTCTTTCTTTCTTTTTTGTACCCACTGCTTGTCTTAGGAGCAAAATCAGTGAGGAGTCTGCCAAAGCACAGAATATCAAATACATACGTGGCAACTTACTCCATATATCTCACCACTGCCCAAGTTGCTGCTGACAAGCTTTCGCACCAAGTTAGAAGTATTATACACTATCATTCAAAGTTGTTTAGTCTTTTTCTTTTGATTCATGCCATTGCTGTATTTTGTACATCCTCCTGACCACTCTTAGCAGCTGTAACAACACTTGTGGTATTACCAGTAATTTGCAACTTATCAAACATGATTGAACCTTGTTCTTTTGTGTAAACGAAACAGAACTCTCTGGTTAGCTTTCTTTATGCTTTGGAAATAGTGCAAAGGAAACCAAGTCTATATTTGCATGCCAGACAATGAAACATAACACACACTGTATACATGCCTTTGACACTATAATTACTAGCTGTTTTTTAGATTCCATGTATGGTCACTGGCTTTGGCTGTTGGAATCAGCTGTATCAACATTTAATCAAAGTCTTATAGATTTTGGTTGTATATTTTTCTAATGTCAAAATGGAAATGCTGAGACTAAAAAATAAGATCTTAGGTAAGAAAATGCATGCCCAATGCACTGCAAAAATAATGAAACTTTGTGGCATAATGAGCAAAGCCCACATTGGAGGTTTTGTCTGTAATGAAGCACAACAGAAGAGGCAATTTTAAATTTGATTTACTTCTTCAGGATTTCAACAACTTTTGATGAATGCTTCTGGAAGTTATACTTGAAACTGTGTTAATGTTGTCTTGTTCATCAGATATTTAGGCTTAGCTTCTAACTCTTCTTAGAAATGAATCCTGCCAGAGGCTATTGAGCCTCTGCAGTGCCTTGGTCTGAACCACCTGGTCTATGAAAAAATGTGCTGGTAAAGCAAACTCCATGTCCAGTACCTCACATTGCCACACAGTCTCAATAAAGGGCACAGAGCATGAATATAAGCTCATAAAACTATTGCCTGTGCTGCACAGTACCCACAGACAACATAGCTGAGCTCTGGGAGCTGAGCACACAGCAGTGAACCCCCAGAGAGTATTCGCTGTGTGGTCCATGTGGCTTTGTACCATGCTCAGTAAGGTGAAAGAACATACTTGTGCACTTAAGAGAAATAGTTAAAGTGAAAATAATAAAAAAGAGTGTGCATTTTGAGTAAGTCCTTGCTTTATTAGTCCTACAGTCCAGCTCACACTGAAAAAAGTTTGAATGCAAAGAAGCAGTCAATGCTTTACCAAACACCATCCAGCTAAATTCATGGCCCCACTGAAATGCTCCTTCTGCTGTGAAGCAATCCCCTTAAAGATGTCAGTGTCCTCTCTGATTTTTATATTGGAATAGTTCTTAGGGTTTTTTGTTGGTTATTTCTGCAGGACTGGGGAACCAGTGGAATTTGTGAACCTCAAAAACATGATAGAAAAAAATATTTCTTTCTTAATCAAATAATTAATTTATATCCAAATAAACAGAGATAAAGTCTTTATTTCTGAATGTTTCAATACAACCAAGCCCACAATAGAAAAATGTGAAACTTTTCAGTTGCTAGTCATCAAACAAGCCCTTTAGTATTCCCAAGGAATGGAGAGCACAGGAGTCATGAGGCAGCAAAGATGAAATGCTTAAAGAAAACACAGAGGTGCTATAGAAATGAAATAATGAGTAAATATGAACTCTTCCACACCTTCAGGCCATAAGAGTGAGTAAACCTTTTATTGCATACAGCAGAAGACGTAAACTCTTAACCTGCCTTTCCCATGGATTATACTATTAGAAAATCATTTTGCTGCTTTGAAAGAAAAAAGGGACTATGAAGGGAAGGGGGGAAGGGAGGAAAGAAGGAAGACAGGAAGGCAAGAAGAAAGGAAGAAAAGAAGGAAGGAAGGAATTCTGAAAATTAGCACTAGCAAAATCTGTTTCTTCATCAAAATGAGCATAGAGATTCTTTGAGCCCTGCTAATTAGAACCAGAAGAATATAAAGCAATAATTGGGTTTTTTAAAATGAGTAAGACAAACTTCCTTACAAATTTGTCACTTTATAAGTGACAAATTGAACTATGATACTCCCAAAAAATTGAAACTTTTAGGAAAGTGAACTATGATACTTCTAAACTTTCAAGTAATTACAGTACACAAGCCTCTGCATTTTGAAGCGAACTCTTTTTTCTGTAGTCTTGCCTCTGTAGTCATGATGTTCTTCACGACTGGAACAGCTTGTGCTGGGTTAGCCCCCTGGGAAAGCTCTAATTTACAAAACCCTGTTTAGAAAAATCAAATCTATTTAAAGGCATTACATTATAAACATAAACTCCCTAATGAGCTGTAGTGAAATGGCTCTAGGCTATAACTTGGGAAGTTCAAATGATTTATCCCTTTTCTGCCATGTATTATTTTCATTTAATCTGCATCACTAGGACTGTAAAGTGTCCAGCTGTTCAAAGTGAGTCTTAAAGATTCCTGCCAAATGCAAGCTTGTCCAATTGTTTCCTTCTTTACAGTGTTTGGTTAAAGACATATTAATTGATAGATCAAATGTTTCCTAAATGAAAAGAAAAAAAAAAAAGGAAAATCAACATTTCTAATAGGAATGCAGATGCTAAGAAAGATTGAACTTAAAAAATAGGCAACTGGAGGTCACAGAATCAGTAGGAAAGAAAGAATGAAGGAAAGAAGGAAGGAGGCAAAGAAGGAAAAAGAAATCCACCAAACATTCCTGCACTTCTGCCCTGGTGTAGTAGAACAATATATGCTTCCGTGTTCAGATCTTCACTGCTTTGGGACCAAGCATGTACCCTGAGTGTGTGATTAGCCTGTCTTGCCTACTTTATCATCTGCTAGATGCAGTGCAGTTTCTTCTCACCTATACCTGCAAGAGAGCCAGTACGGTCTCTTCATTCTGCTATTAACTTCTGCTGTGCTGAGCTCTTTCTAAGAGACATTTGAGAAATCCCATCTACTATTGACAGAAGCAGGGCTAGAGGAAGTGATGGAAGACACACAAGTACTTCTAGAAGAAATGCAGTGTTAGATGAAGAATGGAATGATGATTAACGGGCATTTCCTACCATTCTTTCAGAGACCATGCTCCTGTTAAACACAGGCCCTGGTTTGCCTCAGGTTAGCTTAACATAATGGAAATGTCCATTTTTTGCGAGATTGATCACCTAATTCTGTTATAAAAAGGTAGAATATAACATCAGTACTCTGTACCATTGATAACCTGCTCTTTTCAACAATTCCAGCATCCAGAAAATGCAAATCTTTACCTGCTACAGGATTCAGAATTTTGGTCTGGTCAAAATCACTTGACATGTTTAAACATTAAAAAGTAATATTCTCAAATGTTTAAATGTTAAACTGCAACTTCCACATAGTAATGGAGAATAAATGCAACAAACCTGGTCTGTTTAATAAATGTTAACTGGAAGAGGCGGATGACATTTGACTGCTCTTATTTTAACTATCACAAAAACATCATCTGCTGGCAAGCTTTAGAATGTCCTTATCAAAATCAAATATAAGGATAAAATTTTTACTTTTTATCTTAATTCCTTACTAATAGAAAGATTTGGTTTGTGCGAATATTCCCTCTAATAATGATGTGGCATTGCACTGGAACTGGTAACACAGCTTCAGAGGGTAAACTGTGGGACAAGAGAGGTTAGTCAAAGAAATGATTGAATTGTGGTTTCTTTTTTGAGCTCAATTGAAAATCGCATAACAGGGTGCCACAGAGAAAGCTGTACTGGTATATAAACTGCATAAGAATGGTTTCATGTTGCTAGAGTGCTGTAAAAGGATGAGCCATGAATGAGGATCCAGTCCAATATACTGCAATAGGTATACTTTACAAAAGAAATTAACTCAATTTTTCAATTTTTTTTTTTCAATCTTTACCTATTTTCTTTGCTTGTTTGCCTACAATTTCATCATACAGCAAGCATGTAAAAGCTATTCAGTTCTGATGACAGAAAACCTAGTACTGAAGAGACTACAAATACAAATGTTCTCCTGCCAGGGTAGTTAACTTCTTGCTTTAAAGAGGACCACAATCACACTTACCAAGGCAAAACTGGACTGTATACTTCACTCCAGTGTTGCACCAAAACACAGAGGCTCAAGTTTAATGATCACACTTGGGTACAAAAACAGAACTTGGTGTCCCTTAATTATCATATCCGTCTTTTCCTGCATAAAATTATCCCATGTAGTGTTTCACTGCCACTAGTACTTCAGCCAGCTCTGGTGTAATGTAATATAAACCTTAGATTATAAGAACTTCTGTGACCTGCTTCCAGCTGATGTAAATCAATATAGTTCCACTGAGGTAAATTAATAATTGAAACTCTTAGCTCATGAGTTGAGCTTTGGTGCTTTGACTATGCAATCAGTCTTTGTTTCTATTTATTTGGTTAGAATCAGACAGTGCTAATGAGATTATAGCCTGGGGATTAGGAAATGCCTTTTCAGGAAGGTATGCCGAGTTGAAGAGAGACGACTGACATGCTAACCATACACAACATCGTTGGAACACGCTGACTAATTTCATGAGCTTAATGAGCTGTGGACCACTCGACATGTGCTCCAGATAACCTTGTACACAGCAGTGGCCATAGAGAAAACAGCACATCTAAAACCACAAAATAAGTAGTTGGTCTCTAATTTGTGGTGTTGTGAAGTTACAGACATGTAACGCACACAAACAAACAAATGTTAATCACAGTTTTTTGTCATCTCTTCATGTAAATATACTGTCTACTATTTCTTTTTTCCTGCAACTGGACAAATTTAATTTCATCCTCCTGGGAAAAAGATCCCTACTAGGCCCTTTTTCATTTCCCATCTGGTCTGCTTTCTAGAATACAACTGCCTGGACTTTGGAAAAGTGTTGCTTGCTCTACTGTCATCACTAGACATAAGATGCAGTTATAGAATCCATCCTCTGGGTGTTTACCTGGTTATACAGATTAGAAGTGACTAGTAGTTATGAGATAAGAAAAAGTAAGATTTTATATTCCTCTTCTCTGCTACAAATGGTTTGGGAACTAGTGAAAATGGAGATTTAGACACTTGAGTCAGATAAATACTTGAGGTAGAAAAATTAGGATCAAAGAATCCGTGAGTTATATCAGTTCATAGTAGTTGATGAGTTTGCTTCTGAGTTCCTTATGTCTCCCATGAGTACATACTTCCAGTACTTCATGGAAAGAATAGCAAACTCAATATCCCTTAGCATGACAAAGGTGTGAAAAGAACTTCTAAGAAACAACATACCTGGGTAATGAAGGTTATTGTAAAGTTTCTCATGTGAAAAAGTGCAGTTCAAACAAGATCACACTATATGTTGTAACCAAATGAAAGAGAAAGAAAAAGATAAAATTAAACAGCTCCTTCCTCCCCCTAACATTGAGTCTGACTGATGTGAAACATACTTCAGTTATTGCAATAGTCGTTATGATTGTCACCCTCTAGAAAGCATAGTGGAAGAGCAGCTACGCTACAGCTCCATTTGGCTATGACTTCAGAAGTGCTGCGACTTGTGGAGTTATTCGATTATGCTTTAATCACTAAGGTGACTCAGTTAGGCAATCTACTTACTCTGTCCTGTTGTCCCTCTCACAAGTTCCCACACAGGCTGTGCTTGCTCATCATCTGCAGTGAACACCTTCCTGCTGCAAGGTGCTCCCTGCAGGTACTAATGAATAGTAAGTGAGGCACTCACACACTCGCTCGCTCACTCTCGTGCTCTCGCGCTCTCGCGCTCTCGCGCTCGCTCTCGCTCTCACTCTCTCACTCTCACTCTCACTCTCTCTCACTCTCACTCTCACTCTCACTCTCTCAACCACTCAATCACCACCACCCCCCTCCTCATTTCCATCACGTAAGACTTTGTGAAAGAGTTGATAGAATTGCCCTTAGCTACAGCCTAACTATAACTCACTTAGTAACTTAATAAGCTTGAGAGGGACTGGGTAATGTGTTAATTTCACTAGTCTCTTCAGTGGTTATAGCGTTTTTTAGGATTGATAGACATTGACATTAAGCCTGTCAAAACACTTTTTGTGATTTGAGCCACCTAAGTCTTGTGGCCAGAGTTTCACAGTGTTAATATTCTCTGAAATACAAGCTCCAAACTAACAGCTGCTGAGTTAAGATGGGAATGATTTGCTAGTAAGACAAAGTAGAGATTACAAACTGCAGGATGAAAAGCATTCACTGTTAAACAATGTATTTTGGTTTTGAAGGGCTGTTTATGAAGGACTGCTAATATGGGACCACCAAGCTCATCTACATCCTTTCAGTAGATGATGTACATCAGGATTGTTTGACAAGGAGAACTAATCTGGAAGAATTTTAAGAGAGAATGTTTATCAGCTGTGCCTACCATGTGTGACAGGATGATCCTGAAGACCTGAAGCTAAACTATCTGCAATTCCTGTGTTGCAAAAGTACCCTTGCTTCTGGCTCAGGGACCACTTCCAGCTCACCCTTCAGGCATCTCTGCAGATCAGGTGAGCACACCTGTTGTATGGAGGGCTTCAAACCTTCAAGCCTT
Source organism: Psilopsiagon aurifrons (assembly GCA_025447955.1). Lineage (NCBI taxonomy): Eukaryota > Metazoa > Chordata > Aves > Psittaciformes > Psittacidae > Psilopsiagon > Psilopsiagon aurifrons. The sequence goes on from JAOEHY010041467.1 coordinate 23,821, forward strand.
CATTTATCCCAGCTACTCTAGAGGTGCCAATACTTGGGCAAGTGCAACTTTAGGCTTCCTCTTGCCTAGAGTCCTTCAAGACTGCAGTTTCTCTCTTCATGCACTGAGCAGAGGAAGCCAGCTCTTTGATCCCTGCCCCAGCAGGAAGCCAGAGCTTTATGGCAAGTGCCATCTGGTAAAAGGAAGTTGTACCTTTCTCCATCCAGGCTCCTTCACTCTAGCATTGCCAGGACCAGCTGAACTCCAGGAACTGGCACTGTCTTTACCCAAGTTCTGAGATTCTTTGTTCTACCGAGGCTGTCTAAAGAGGCCGTAGCTCAACTTTATGAGGAAGCACTTAGTTTTGCATGTGTTCTGAAAGTCTGGTGTTCTCCGTGTTCACCTAAAGTTAGCCAAAGCACTGAAGCTGATGATTTTACATCCTACCTAACCTACCTGAGATACAGACGCCCTTGCAGGCTTTGTCCCTGGAAGGTATATGCTGTAGGAAAGGGATGTGGAGGAAGAAGCCAGCTGGCCAGATGAAGGCTGAATCAAAGTATCAGGGTGGGCTTACTTCAGGGAAGGGGATTTCATGCTGCCTGCCAGAATGCTTATAGCAGGGAACTGATTCCGAAGAAGACTGACTATTCTTCAATAAGATCTAGTTAAAGGAGTTTTGAAAATAAATTAGAAACATGATACTGCAGTATGCAGACCTGGTGTAAACCTTCAAAGTCAGATGATTTTGTTGAATTCATGGTGAAAGAGAAAAGAAAAAAGGACTTGATAGTTAACATCTACTGAAAAATAAATCTTTGAGAAGTAATATGAGCCAGCAAAACTTTACTCAGCAGGAAAACAGGAAAAGTCATTATATGCCAAAACAAATCTTTCAAAATCTGATAATGTTTAGGAAATAAACAGCTCAATCAACAGAGTTGAAAAAGTTAAGGCAATTTCCTTTCTGGAGATGATGTTGAGCAATGTCAAGCAGAGCCACACAAGGTGCTGTGGTTGTGAAAAGATATCCCCTAGGACATCCTCATGTTCTGATCACTCTTAGAGAAGCACATTTCATGCAGATCATGAATGCATATGTGCAATGCATGTCTCCAAGCACAGCTGTTTGGAATCTGCATCATTGAACCAGAGGCTTTGACTTCACCTTTGCATTTTTGCATGAGGTGAGATATTGCAAAGTCCATGCTGTAATCCATTACTTTTAATGAGTTAAGTCATTTGAAAATTATATGATAGAAATGATGATTGCAGTTAATTGAAGATGGTATCCTTTACTACTGTATGAATCAGCAGTGGAGGAGTCAGAGGGGATTCTTGTTCTGATTAAGCTCTGATTTTGGCCAAAGCCTTTCACTAATATTTGCCTTTTGCCTTTTTCTTTTATTTATTTATTTTTTTTTTTAAATTTGAACTCTAGCCAGCACCTGTTAGATAAGAGACTAAACCTACCACTTTCTGAAACTCTCTAATCAGTGAATAAACTAGCAAAAAGTCATGAAGTCCTGAAATCACTCTCCAATTAGAATATCTGTTATCCGCAAAGCAGAACTATGTTCTTGTCTCGGGCTCAGGAGGAAGAAGAAACATTCTGGTCTTCTCTGTTTCCTGGACATGGCTGTGATCAAAGAAAGAAGATATTAGTCATTTTTTCTGAGTCCTTCTGAGAGAAAAAAAAAGTCTGGCTTTCAAAATATGACATCAAGTTCTTACCTTATATATCAGCCAGGGCAGATCAGAATTTAGAACTGCAAATTTGCAGGGAAGAAAATGGCATGAAACAGAGGAAAGAGAGCAGAGTAAAAGACCACCATTCTCTTCTCCTGTGCCACTTAGCATTTTGATTCTTTTTACATCCTAATTTTTCCTGGAGTATTTGTAAAAAGCATTCAAACCGCTGAATTTAATAATCTTAATATTTCTACTGAATATTTCAGTGAATCCTGGCCCCACGTTTACAGGAATTGGAAGGTTACTGGAACTGGAAATGCTTTTTGTCTTGTTAATTAGAAGGGTAGGGTTGGATAGCAGGAAAACAACCTCTGTTATGTTGTAGCAAGTGATTCCTAAACCAAAATGTACTTTTTGTGCATAGGAATACTGAAAGACACCGTCACAGTTGCATTTTCTAGATAGACTTATGTTTATGACTTTAAAAGACTTTATATACACTCTGAGGCTGATAGATGACAAAGAATAATGCAATCCCCATTACCCTATACTGCATACGTGAAGGAGAAATTTCAAGCCAAAACAATACAAACAATACAAGATTATATACAGCAAGCCATTAAACAGGGTCTTTTGGCATGCTATTTCAGATGAACTAATTGCATCCAACAGCCAGAGAGGGAGGAATATAGATACCAAAGGATTCAGGACAATAAAGCAGGATGCAGAGACATTTTTTACTCCACTGGGTCTAGTGAAAGCCTACAGTATATCTCTGCACAGTTGTTCTCAGGAACTTTTGTTATTTTGTTTTATAAACCCTGGGTGTTGTTCAGATGTAGAGGCTTTGGAGAGGGGAGCCTGCAAGCAGATAGATAATCACAAGACAAACTCAGCTTTAACTTCATGTATGTTGTTCTTCATGGTATTTACAATGCCAGCAATCTGTTTTCATGACAGCATGTTTTTGTAAATCCAAAGAGATAAACTTTCTCAGCTATTTATAAATCAGATGCTTACATTATGATCTTCTGCCAGTAACTCTGGTCGCTGTTGAATTTTGCTGTGTTCAAATTTAACAAATCTGTAACTGTATTGCCAAAAGTGAGAAAAATATACTGGAGAAAAATATACTGGAATCCTGTAGAGCAGATGCAAAAGCTCTTTGTGGCTGAGACAGTGATGTAGTGCCACTGTTAGGGTAAAGGGAAGCCAAACACCTTAGTCTGAACACAGCTAGGAGCTGTGTTCAGGTTATGTCTTAGATCTGCCACTAACTTGCTGTGTGGTCTTGAAAGAGAGTTTTGCCTTGATAAAATGTAATTAATATTATCTCCGCACTCTTCAAGAGTCCGGTGATCCTCTATTGAATAATATATATAATTAAGAAAACTGTAATTAGATATTTCCAGTTTCCTTAATATATTTTTGGTATCCATTTTACAATTATCAGAATTATAAACAAAAAGCAAGATGGATTTCATGGTCTACACAAAATATACCAAAAACAAAAGAGAAAAAACAACTTCTTTGCCCTTTAGAGCATCCTTGGTCTTGAAGAAGCACAGCTACTTTCTGTGATGATGTCAAAGTAGAAAATGCATAAATGAATAATTTATAGTGAATTATTTCTACTTTGAATAACACTTCATTATAATTCCCACAAGTTGATATTTCTCACTTTCTGAGTGTCCACCTCACTGATACCTGTATTGGTAACAGAAGAGTAGCTTTAAATGTGACTAGAAGAATGTGTAGGCAAACTCACTCCCTTAACTCTGGTGTGTGACAGAGTATGTGCTCTCTCTTCAGGCATGTGTTCTGTTCTTTACAGTCCAGTACAAAAGCAGGGACCAGACTGTATGCAACAAATTTTTTGCTAAGATATGCAAGGGAAAGGGAGTTTGCTAGCAAAATTCTACTTGTGTTTGGGTCTCCTTTTACCCATGTGCTGCCCAAGAACCCATACAGAGGTACAGAGAATTTTCTGTAGTGTTACAACACTGATGTGATGAAATGCAGGAGGCCTGGTGTCACGTCACAGTTCTGTTCTTGGTCTGATGAGTCTCTCTGAACCAGCCATTTCATTTCTCACTGTCTTGTTCTTCCCATTTCTAACATGAGGAGAGTCATATACTGCTTGCAAAGTCCCTTATAGACACTCATAAGGGAATAAAATAGTCTAAAGGCCATATAGTCATATCTGGCTTTAATAAAATAAATACTGCAAGAAAGAATGAAATTATGTGGGTTTAGGAAACAACAGGATTAATTGATGGACTGCATAAATGCATGACAGAAATGTAAGAAAACAAACAAAAAAATCCACATTCAGACAGAAAATTCTGTGCAATTTAAGTAACATTTTCTTTAAATTCCAAAGTTTTCTCCTGTTGTTTTCCACTGTCATTGACATAATGAATGTTATCAAAATGTTCTGGTTGGCATACTTAATAAATCCTGAACTATGAAGCATGAACCATATTTTGGGGACAATCCATATGTTAGTATTTCCAATTATGAGACCAGAGCATGCCAGAAATAAATGGAAAATTATTGTAATCAGATCCTTAAAACTGTGCTAGACTTTTTAATGAACAGTTTAATGTGATATGAAATTACCTGAAGTCTGAAAAGTGTTGAGAGGCAAATGGAAATCGTAGGATTACTTTAGTCCAATTAAACACTAAAGTCTTTTCCCCTTTACTGAAATACCATTTCTATGAACATGTAATTATAAAATCTTAAACAATTTCTCTGAATTACAATACTGATATTTTTATTGAAAATAACATTTTATTGCTTATAAATATTTTGAGAAGTCATAAGCAGTTAGTCAAGATTGACCTATATGGAATACAATTTCTCTACAATTGTCAAACTTATGCTATAAACCTGTCTTAGACTCTTCCAAAATATGGTAAATGTTCTTTGATCTACATGGTTTAACTTTATCCAGTGTGCACAGGAAACCAGACCTTACTGCTATGCTAGCACCTTATGAGGCAGTATGGGATGTTCACCTGAGAAAGACAGATCCAGAGTCTTTTGTTACTACTTTCTACTCAGGGAACATACAGTTTGGGAGAACTTTATGAGGATATGCACACATATATGTAACCTTCTCCAAACATAAGTGGCCACTGTATTTCTGAGACTTTTGAATATGCAGACTTCATATGTATACGCCTGCCTTCCCCAATCACCCTCTACAAGTCTGATTTAATGATGCCTACAAACCTTGAACTTCATTTAGCTTTCCAGTATGAAATGGATAGGCTTGTGTGTGTGTGTATTGTCATGAGATTGTCAAAGATTTAATTTCATTTGACAAAGTGTTATTTTCCAAAAGAGAAGAGAGTGTATTACATATCATCAGCCAGTCTGGGTGCTATCTAAGTAAAAATTAAATACTTCAAAACAGAAACATCAAAAGGCTTTGAAAGAAAACCAGTTACTTCTAATCTTGCATTCAGGGTATGTACTGATTTTGCAGAATCACTACAATTAATTCTGAATGATGTATGAAATGAGTAATCCCTGCCTAGAGCCTACAAGTAGTATATGCAGTCACTGGCTGGCTGTGAAATGTGCTGTAATATTATGCTTAGATATGTCCAGAAAAAAAAGACCATGCTTTTCCCAGCATTTCTAGCCATTTTTTTTTCTCCCATTTTTCCACTTCTACTACTACTCCACACTTGTGACTGTCCCCACAGCACAGGACTAGTCCATTCTCTGATTTCTCACTTGCTTCAAAAAGCAGCTGTGAAGGTCAGCTACAACTCACAGGTATTTCCAACAGGCTGACTATGTAAAGTTCCAAAAATACAGACAGGATAGTGTTCTTCCATTCAATACCAAGAGGTATATTAACATAAGTTTCAAAATTGTACTAGTTTTTGCCTCAGTGCCTGATTACTTAAGAATTATGTTCCCCAGGCAACACCAGTAAAGCAGTGAGTCTGCAAAGAGTTTTATGTACTCTGCTAACATCATGCAAATCAACTCCTGTTAACTTCAGTGGGACTATTCACACACATAAACTTTTAAAGAATTTGAACTTGAAGTGTGTACTTCAAGACAGAAAAAGAGACATGGGGCTACACAAATGACTGAAAATTCTTATATTAAAAATCTTAATAATTGTCTGTTTCAAAGGGTATGGATGGTACAAAATGAATTCTAGGTTACTCATTTATTTTGAGAAAAAAGGTGGAGCAATTTTTTCCCACTCATATCAGAAAATAGGTATTACTGTGGTTTTAACCTCTGAACATAGAATCAAACATCAATATTCACTCATAAAAAGACCTTATATTAATTATCCTGCTGAAAGTCAAGCTTATGTGATAGTATTGTGCAGTAAAATATTGAGCCATACTTCCCACGTACTGAATTAGCAAAATTTCTACTCATTCCATTTACGGACTTCCTGTGTTAGAAATTAGAGATTCCAAATAAAGATTTGCCCAGTTCTGCATATATTGTGTAATCAGAGAAAACCTGGAGCACACACTATAAGATGGTCAGCACTGCTTTAGAACACTAAATAAGTTTTGATATGATCTAGCTTTAGCAAAATTTGTTTAGTAGAAATCGATTTTTTTTTTTAATTACAAAAATATTCTGTGTTTGAAGAGAGTGTTTGTCAGAAATGCTGGCTGATTGTCAGCCAGGAGACAGGGAAGCACACACAGCCACTAGACACACACTGTGTATCTCGAGACTATACACAGTTGCTGTAAGCAGTGTACCCAGAAAAAAAAAAAAGCTTTCCATTTCCTGAATAAGGTGAAGGGAGGAGGGAAGCCAAAAAGCTGTGCCTTAAAGGAGGTAAAGCAGGTAATTGAGTCTCTGTGCCCCACATCCTAATCTAGTGGCCTACCTTCTCAGTTACAGTGTAAGCAGACACAAGTTTGTTCTTTTAAAAAAGTTTTAAAAATCTTTTTTTTTTTTTATCTCAGTGGTAAGACAAAACAAATCAAAAGAAAACAGAACAATCAAGTCGCCATAATTGCTATAGAAATTAATTGTTTCTCCATGCCACCCAAGTGCCCTCCTATACCACCATCACTATTCAGTAATACTCAAGGATTAGTGGTATGGTTTGCATCTACATATAATCTTTAGATTTCAAGGCGCTTTGCTGGTTAAGACATAGTTTGTGGAGGAGTGTAAAGGCACCTGTTGATAGACCATATGGTTTTGTACTGGAGCTCGAGATCTCTGAATGGATTCTTAAAATAACAAATTGACAGTGTAATAACTGTTAACCAACAGTGTACCAAAGGAGCGTGCTTAATGAAAATGTGAATATATCCACAGAGATTTCTCTTTAATCCTGCCTCGAAAATGAATTTTTAAATGAGCTTCCAAGTCATTGATAATGTTCTTAAATTTCACTCCAGTGACTCTTTAGTTCCTGAAAAAAAATGTCTTCTGTTCTAGGCATGTGGAAAATACTTGCTCTTACTTGATGGTTATAGAAAATACTGGCAATGGTTCTATACATAAAGTAATCCTTAAATGATTCTTGTTGAAAAAAAAAGGAAAAAGAAAAAGAATAACAGAAAAAAGCAGAAACCCCACCAACTGCGTAACTGCCAAGCACACTGGCTCCTCAAATAGTGTGGTTGCCTATTGTATCAGCTGTAGTGGTGGGTGGAAGAGATGGAGAAGAACATGCTTAGAGATGGACAGAACTAAAAATGCAAGAGCAGTGTGTATGTTAATGCATGGTTTAGTGAATAATAAATTGTATAGAGCATAAGAACACAGCCAACACATAGCAATGCCTTAGCACAGGCAAGAGCTTTTCTGTGGTTATAGAAAGGCACTTCCTTTCTGCAGTCTACAGAAATTATCCCTAAAACTATGCTTCCTCTTGGTCAATGTAAAAAAGCTAATGACTGCAGAAGGCCTGTTCTGAGTACAGTGCATGCTGTAGGTAACTAAGAGCCCCATCAGCCACAGAGAAACACAAGCCAAGAAAAAATAAACAAAATTCAGATTTGTGAAAACCAAATCCACCTTCCCCCTTGCCAGCTCATGATCGTTATTTTGCTTCTTTTCACTCACACATAATGAATCAAACAATCTCCTGGAAGGTGACGGTTAATTAGAAGGTCACAGAGCAAAGGTACCTGTATGGTGAAGGAAGCAAAGATTTTCCAAGGCCATGGATGAGGTGGAAAGTGAAGTTTGTCTGGGATGTGCTTGCAGCCTGGGTATTCCAGAGGCACTGTCTGAGATTCAAGGGTGAGGAGCAGGAAGCTGTCTTCCACCAACAAAACACCCACAAGAACATCTTCATTATGCCAAAATCTACATGCACATCTACAAGGCAGTACCACTCAGGCCAGTAGAAAATTATTTATCTCAGGTCTTCAATGCAACCACAGAACAAACAGTACAGCCTGCCATGTCACTGGTGCCTTTGGAAGGAGAGTTCCTAAAGAAGGAACACAGGGTAATAACTTACGTGCATGAATGCCAAGAGAAAAGATCAAGTGTCTGCTGATATTTAACCAGGCAAGAATGAACAGGGGTGCCACAGAACAAAAGTCATTAGTGTTCCATATAGGGCAAATTATACATAGCAGCATCACTAACTGTAAAAAAAAAAAAGACCCTACTTTATTTGTATTCATTTCTGATCAAATAATTTTTTCCTGACACCTGCAGCAGCGGTTTCTTATTGCACCTAGTGCCTGGCTAATGTGATTCGTCTACCAGGGTTCACTGTTCTCCAGTGCTGTTAAGCCACAAGAAACCGAAAAAATCAGCTTCTAAGTGGAAATGGATAGACCGTGTTTGCATTCAGTAGGGGGAATATTAATCCTGCGTAATCTCAGGAACTTGGTTGCTTTCTTCAAAGGCCAGTCTGCTTTTGGTGATACTCTTGCAAAGTCCCAGAGAGATGAATCTGAGGTGTTCTCAGTGTCTTCCTGCAGAAGCCTCTCTTTCCCCACTGACTACCACAATATTTTCAATAATTGCCGAACTATGAGTGTAGCTGGGAACCCACTATGATGCTTGGACCATTTTATTTGGTTTTGTGTGCACAGCCAAGGAAACTATGCTCATGTTGAAAAATAACATTAGAAAAAATGTTTAACGATTTTAATATGGAAGCATTTTCTTAAATATAAAAAAAGCAGTTCCTCAGCTATCTTTTTACTTTCTGCTATATTTTCTGAGTCTTGTACCTATTTCTGATGTTGCTTTTCATTAAATTTCTCTTTACACTCTTGTTCCCTCCTTCTTTCGCAGCCATCCCAGTATAGGACTGCTGCTGTGACATGTGTAGAGGGTGCTGTAAGTGCCCATCTGCACTGGCACTAACGTCACACAGCACCCCGAGACAGCACTATTTGCCGGACAGGTGCAGCTTCTTATCAGTAAGTACTTTATCAAGCACCGCACATAAAAAAACCCATGGACAATTACTTCTCTTGTTGCTCATGAGACTGGCAAACCTGTAAGAACATTTCCAGGGATATCTGTAGAGGCTGAAATGGGAACTGGGAGGTGCCATCTCAGCTTAAGCCGTGGAAAAACGTGCTGCAGCAAGTCAGTGCTGCTGCATAAGCCCATCTCATGCAAAAATGGCTCATGTCCCTCAGACCAGAATGAAGATCTCTGGTCACTGGCCTGGACTCATTTGCTCTTCTTCCCGCTGAAGAGATTATTTTCCTCTTTCATTTCAGTGATGGTTATCTGTCTCAAAAGCCTGTGATACAATTAAATGTCTGCCTTGTTTAATGAGAAATCTTCTAAAATTTTTTTTAGCAGAAGAGCAGCCCATGTGATCTAAAGGTGCAAAAGAGCAATGGATTAACTTAGGCAGCAATTAATTGGCTATAGTCTCACTAAAAATCTGCATTTCAGTCCACCTTTCTGTATGGTAAGGCAAGAAATCTTGTCCTGGAAATAGTGTTGCTGCCAAGGTGCAAATATTACCTACCTTAGCCCTGTGCCTTTAGCCTCCGGTATGCAGACAGCTAGTGGTCACAGAGCTACATCTGAGGAGGTGAAGGGCAGTTACTGTTGAAAAGAAGACTTTTGTCAGTAAGCTGAAAGTCTCCATACTGATATACATACCTATACTGGAATACTGCTGAGTGAGACATGTATTGAGAAAGGATGGGAGGCACAGCCCCCGTCTTTCTACCTTCGTGAGTCCTGAATCCCCGAAATCTAAGTACTATATTTTACAGTTGACATGCAGATACTGGAAAGAGTTTAAACCAAATATAAAGGGGCCACTGGATTCCAATAAAAACACACTTATCTTTTTCAAGAGCAGACAAGCAAAGACTTCCCATATCTAGCCTTTCTGACTGGAAACAGGACCCAGCTTTCACATTTTTGTGATCCTATATCTGGCACATACTTCCAAAGCCTGTAACATTTTATCCCTAGGACTGAAATATATCAGACCCCAGAGATGATTCAAAACAAGGCTTTCTTGGTAAGGACCTACAGGTTGTTCCAAAATTTGACAAAAAGAGCATCATACATTAGCCACAACCTTCAAAATAATAATCAGTTTTACAGAATACAGTTTTCCCTTTTGAAGGCTGAGTTGTCTTGGACAGAGTTATACACTAAAACGAGAGCCTGAGGTGCCTTTCTTGGCTCTGCCGTTGGCTCACTCTTCATCTTTTAGCAAGCCATTTAATTTTTCTGTGCTTTCATCTTCTCCATCTGCAAATTCCAAATATTAACTGTTTACTTGGTAAGTCACAAGCAAAATTTATTTAAGGTTGTGGTCTAAACTTCCTCTTGTCAAAAGAAAAAAAAAAAGGCGTGGCTTTCAAACTAGTCACAATGGGGCCACAGCAGCAAGGAGAGTAGCAGCAGCAACTTAGATTAAATCCTCACATCCCCAAAAGGTTTTGATGTCAAAGACAAAATCTCTCACAAAAAACACGTGGCTTTTCTCTTGCCAGTGCCCTGTGAGAAAACTGCCTGGATAAAGAAACACAGAGCCCAAGTCCCTCAAACCTCAGTGGCTAGTATCTCAAACTGTTATTATTATAATTTTTTCCATAGAAGTTTGAAGAAAATCTTTTTGTTCTCTGCAATATGCCATAAAATAAAAAGATTTTCTGCTGTTTAATATGCCTCTTTCAATCAAATCCTCTGTTTTCCTTTTTTAGCTTCAAGCTTGCATAACTCCCAAGCACACCTACAGTACATATCCTTTACAAATTATTTCTAATGCACCAGGTTTTCAGTTAGAGAATACAGAGGACAGTGTGTGTGTGTGTGTGTGTGTGTGTGTGTGTGTGTAGGAGAGAGGGAGGGAGGGAAAAGGCAAATACTATAAAAGAAATCAGTAATTTAATTCAAAAATATAGAAACCAATCCATAAACAAAAAGAGAGCCAGATACCACAAAGCTGAAAAGGAATCCAAACAACATCCTTCAAAATGTTCATGTTTATGAATTTGAAAGGTGTGAAAAAGCTGAAACTAAAATCTGAATAACATGAAAAAGAACTAACTCTAAAAGCAACATCTCAATTTACCTTTGACAAGAAATATAAATGCTGAAAGAGATGATAAGTGGTATTTTTCTTTGTACAGATGTTAGGAGAGCTGCCTTATAGTGTGCTGGGCGACAAACGGGCTGTTGCTGTATTGCAAATCCAGCCATCACCCCACTCCTTAGAGCATTACCCAGTTTAAACTGAAGCATTTCTGTGCTATCAGCCACAACTAGGGAGAGTTTATTTTAGAACAGCTATTAAAAGAGGAAAGGTGAATGGTAGTTTCTTGGCTCCATTTTTCACAGACAAAAAGTAGGTCATGGTATACCAGTCAAAGCCAATTCATCCCTTTATAGTCAGTGGAGGAAGGAGATCATCTCATCCAAAAGCCTTTTGAAACTGGTCCCACAACTGACTCCATAATGGGGCCTGTTTCTCTTCAGCGGCATTGAAGAGTGCCTGGGCTGGCAAGGCTGAGTGCCAGTGCTTGAGTCCCCCTCACACAGCCACATCCACCCTAAGTATGCAGGCATGGCCACCCTTCAGTCCCACTCTCCCCCTGGCAAGGGCATGAAGCTGCCTGAGCTCAGTAAAATGCTGGAGGAAGCAAAAATGCCCAGCTGTCTACTTTGCTTAAGATGTTGAAAGCTAGGAAGGTTCTTGTTCTCAGGAGAAATACTGGGGAAGGAGAAACCTGCCCCACCAGTAGCAGATAATCTGTGTCTCCTTTCCTTTAGGGACAGGGAGGATCGAGCTAACATGCATACATATTCAGCCCTTCTTAACCCACTCTCATCCTTGAGTTTGTGTTTCATTAATTAGGGAAACAAGAGTGCTTGTATCTTATACATGGTAGTCAGACTAGGATAATTGAATTCAAAAGGAATTACATTGCCATAGGCTTAGAGATAACCATTATTCATATGCAAATATTGTATATGAAGTACATATGGTTTGGTGGGGCTTTTTTTCCCCAATAAAATTGTTTATTTGAGAAAGAAAATTGGTTCTAGGTTGATCAAAACTATTCGCAAATTTTTGCCAAGTGCAGTGAATAGTTTTGGCCAAAAAATTTGCAGGCTTTTTCTTTTCATGTTACAATACTTCATTTCAGTTTATTTCAAAACAGAATGTTTTGTTTCAAAACAGTGATCTGAGATCAAAGTTGCCTAAATTGAACACAAAAATACAATAAAAACAAAATGAAATTAACAGACTCTAAACTTTTTTGAAGGCTGAACGGAAAGGTTCTTTTGACTTCAGATAAAGTGGGGGGGAGGGGGGTGTGTTGGTTTTTCAGATCAAAACAGAAAAGAAAACTCCATTAACTATTCACTCAGCTTTAATCCAGAGTTTTGGTTCAGCCAATTTTTGACAGAGTAGCCAGCTGCAGAGTTTAAATCCAAACTGGAAATTCTCCATGCTTTGGGGAGTAGAAGGACAGAAGACAGAAGGAAGCAAGGGGGAGAGAAGGTGCTGGAAAAAACTAAAAATGACAAAGAGTAGGAGCCAAAAATAACCAGTCTGATTTAAAGGAGAAACGTGTCAGCACAGAATTTCCTTAGCATTACCTTATGTGTATAGTAGAAATCACCAATATAACTTGCATTTTCAAACACAGACTTTCAAATGCATCATGCGGTGCCTTGATAACAGCATAGGAGGGGATGATTTTTATTAAATACAAATTATATAAATTAAGGATAGCTACTGTGTAAAAAACCCCAATACTTTGGTGAAAAAAGAATTTTCAAAGAGGCAGAGATAATTGATATAATAGTAAAAAACACTTTCATATTTCTATGTGCTCTAATCTAATAGAGACAAGAAAAATCAGTTGTCTTCCAGCTTTTTGAAGGGATTGTTAACTGGCACAATAATAATTATAAATTAGTTGTTTTAAAGGTATTTCTCTGTCCTATCTCTGATTTTTAGGAACTATTTTTTGCTGGTCCTGCAGCTGCATTCCCTACACACTTTGTCACATCATCAGTCATGCGGCTACTGAAGTCAACTCCCCCTCAGCAGAAAGGGACACTTGTGAGTTTATATTACGGCCATAAATTTTTTGGCAGCAAATTTCTTAACAAATAATTCCATATTGTCCTGTATACAGTGCACAAACTGGCTAATAAAATAATTTGAACTTGGGGATTTGTGGAATGCCTCCATCTTCAGTCAAACGTAGATGAAAGTGTCTTGTAAAATGTACTCGAAGGTTCGTAAGTTTCAAGGTTTGCAGGGAACACTCCATCTGGTGAGAAAAGCAGATTAAAAAAAAAAAAGAAAAATTAAAGTTCTCCAAGTTCACCAGGATCTTGAGCCAAGGAAAACCTTAATTAGAGAATGGAGAAAATTGAGCAGTTAAGAGCTGGCCTTTTGGGGTTAACAGCACTTAAAGAAATCAAATTATGAAATAATAAGTTATTTGTGGTTCTGAGGTTTGCATTGTGAGTATGTTAGTCCATGTTTTTTGCCAGCCTCTTGTCCTCGAACTTTTTATCGGGAGGTGCTTGAAATAAACAATAGCACAAATCTGTAGAGCTCCTTGCTTGTCTTTCTTGCCTTAATTTTGGGCAACTTCTTTTCTGCACTTCAATATCTTAATATTCCTTTGGCTGTGCAAACAGACTTCAAGTGTGTGTAATGAACTTTCTAAACATGAAAATGAGAATCACATCTTGCCCATGTGATAAATATCCCTCCTTTATGGCTTTTATTTATCACCCTTCATACATCAACTAGTAGTCTCTTAAGAGAGTGTTGAAATTGGCCCTCAGAGTTTCTCACTGTCTTGCAGTCATTTTACTATCGTTTAGGACTGAATGAATGTGACTTCTAAACCTAATTTGTGCTACGCCTCCATTTCATGCAGTTTTCTCAGAAGTACATACAGAACCAGACTCTGGATCTTACAGTTGAGAGTCATTTAAATGCTGAAAGAAATGCAGTAAGCCCCTTCATAGCACATAAAAATAATAGGTCAGCCAAAGGAGAACCAACAATAGCACATGGTTTAGGAGGCAGTCTAGGTAAATTAATTAAATTCCTAGAGCACTGACAGTACTGAAGAATGGAAGGACAAGAATGGTGGGGATTCACCTCACCAAACCTCTTATGCCTAAAAGTTGTTAAATCAGATTTCCTCACATCAGTATGTAAGTCTGTTATGAAAACCTGGTGGTTTTGCCCGTAGACCACTAACAGTAGTTATGAAAAACTGAGAGCAAGGTGCTGTCAGGAGAAGCAGGGAGCCCTGAGGACAAGGAAGGTCTTAAGGTAGGGACGAGGAAGAAGAAATCAATGAGACTTACTTACAGAGAAAATGAAATCAAACAAAAGGCAAGTGTTAATCAATGTGGTAGGACTATTTCAGATCTACTGAAAAATCTGGGAAATATAGAAGGTTCATACATTGAAAAATTGATGTGAAAATGCTGCTCCATTTTCCTCACAGTGCTTTAGTGAAATAAGCAGCTGCAGCTTTGACTCACTAGTACAGCTACCAATCTTCTGGTTAGTGACATTACAGATAATCTAAAATCAAGAATGTTTCTAAGTACCTTGCAAAACTAGGGCCTTATTAAAAGAAAACATTTCTGCAGAAAAGTAAATGTTCTTGCAATGACCTCAGCAGCATCAGCAATGGAAGGAAAAACCATGGAAGTACCTGCCCTTCATTGCAACCAAATTTATTGCAGAGGCCAAATGAAGGCTGAGGATTTCATTGCCCAGATCTTCCAGGACTTCAAATTAAGCTGTTATTTTTTCACTCTATCAGCATCATGAAGACAAAACCAATCATTGTGTCATGTAAACCCACTGTATGTCAGGAGTGACCTTCCCCAAATATCAGGGAACTGAGAAAAGGCATCATGAAGACAAAAACAATCATTGTGTCATGTAAACCCACTGTATGTCAGGAGTGACCTTCCCCAAATATCAGGGAACTGAGAAAAGGAAGTTTTATTATCTCTCCAGCAAGTGGTTTGCTGCAGGTCTGAGATCCAGTGCCTGCCCACGTTGCAGATACTGCAGGTTTGTTGCTTTCCAGTGGCAGTGGGTTACTGAGCATTTCTTGATGCAGCCTTGGAGTTTGTTTTGTTACTCTGGAGAATTCAGCTATCCCAGTAAATTACAGTTTGAGGATTCCTGCCATTTAATTTAAAAAGAAGTCACTCATGCAATAGAAATCTCATTCTCTAACAAAGTATATTTTCTAAATAATTCTTTTTTTCACCCCTGACCATTAGGAATACAGTACGGCTGCACACAGAGCATCTCCCCACCTGAATATAGAGAGGTTCAGCAAGATCTAATTTTTCGCAACTTCAACTGAAGTAGAATTTGAAATAAGTGATGTAATTTAAAAAAAACCCATACTGATGAATTAGGATATTTTTCTAGTTTCTTTTACTTTTTTCCTGTGTGAGAACAGATGCTAATACAAATCAAAATAGAGCCTTTTATCTTTTACTTTATTTCAAGATCTGCAAGTGTTTGGTGTAAATCCTAAGTGAAATGCAGAGGAAGTAAAAATCTACCAAAAGAGCATGAACATCAGTAAATGTTTGTTACTCAGACTGTGACCTGTGAGCCACTTGTGGTCCAAACTACATCAGATGTTTGTCTGCAAAATATCTCAAACAAATTAGAACAGAATGAAAACAAATATTGTGCACAAAGGCAAACAAACAAAAAGTGGTGGAAAATAAAGGTAATAAACTAACACTGAAAGGTTTAGCATCATTTATTTTTCATTGGAAATACAAAAACATTCTAGCACAACATGAATAAATTCAGTGGCCACTCTATTGCCGAGGGAAATGTGGAAAGATTAGAAAAATAAGAAATGCTCTGAAATGAAAAACAGCTCCTAACCAATCCCCAAATATTACAGCTGCAGATTTCTAGCTAAGTCATATTGCTCCCAGCCTAAAAAGTGGAGTGTTTTCCTTTAGGCAAGAGACTTCAGTGGGTTAGCTCTGAATCACTCCGTAGGTGCCTTCAAGTGCATAAAGTGGAGGCACAATACTGCTGGAGACAGCAATCTTGTACACTCCTTACATCAGAGCAGGTGTACGGCTCCAGCTGCCTGAGCTGGCATTGACATGGAGCAAGGCATGGTGGGTGGCAGTGACCTGGGAATGCTGGGCTCCAGCATCCTCCTGGGGCTGCAGGTACACCAAGTCCTGCCATGTGATCCTGGAGGGCTTTTCCCTGCCTGCCTTCCTCTGCACTCCTCAGATGAATAGCATGTAAGGAAGAAAATTGGTTCTTACTAATAACAGCTTAAATTGTCCTTGTGGGAGTAGAGCATTCCCTGCAAAGGGAGTGCAGGGTCAAGCTCAAAACCAGAAAGACATTTTAGTATCTAGTTTTTCTTTTTGTGTTCTGCATACAATATTTTGACAGTGGAAAATGGACTTTATTTGTGTTTCACATCTGTTTTTACCCAGTTCCACCCAGCTCTCACAACTGAATCCAGTGGTCACAGAAGCAGAACCGGAATATTTCAATCCCATGTCAGCAAGTGTAAGTAACTATAATCCATTTATCTATAAGAGTTTTCCTTCAGAATTATCTTGTTCTTCTGTAGTCTGTAATCAAGTACAGTCCCAAATCTTTTATTTAAGGGAGTTTGGGGATTTTTTTCTGAGAAAAGGAATCCAGGGTTTTATTGCTTTGAATAATTGCAGGTGATGAGACTGCTAAGAGGTGAGAAAGGCTGGCAAATTCTTGTTTTCTGGGATACAGTTATATAAATGCCTCTCGCAGTTTGGAACAAGAAAATAGTGAGTATAAAGGAAAAGCAAGTAGAGAAAAACAGATACAGTATGAGTTCTCAAAATTTTTAATGTCAACAGCCACATGTTTGGAAAAGCATCTGGATCAGGATAATTACAAAGCATACATGCGTGTCTGTGTATAGCAGTTTTTTCTGTGAACCAAGGAGAGAATGAGTATAACAGTTGAAATTTGGGTTAAAAGAACTGAATATCTTTAATTTTTAAGTATTTTCTCCTCTTCCTACAGATATTTTTGGCAATACATTTTCTTAAAAACTTGGCATGAAATGTTTCCATCCCCTCCCACAGTACTGAGATTAAAAATATTTGAAAGAACTTTCTAGAGTATGCAGATATCCAAAGATCACTCCTCAGGAGGCAAGAAGTTGTAAATGTCACTTGGTTCCTGGGGATAAAAACTGCTCCATGCATACAGCTACATTAGATTACTTTCTTGTCTGAAAACATGGTTTTAGCAAATGTCTAGGCATTTTTAATGTAGCCACAGTGAACAATAAAAGAGAATGATGCATAGTGAATGAAAATGGCATATTCAGTGTTAATAAAGCTCTGTTTTGCTGTTTGTTTCAAGCAGGATTGTGTTGTACTAACAAACTCGGGAATAAATGAGAGTAATGGAACTAAATGCTGTAAAAAAAAAAAGAAACAGCTGATGGTAGGACTTGTCCAGCAACTTAACACTTGATAGTTCAGCTTTTGTAATCCATGAGCATGGCAGCTACAGAATTTAGGCTGACAGCATGCAAATACTGACATGTGCTTAACCTAAAGCCTTGTAAGCCAGAGGTCTCAAGTGTGTCAGATTTTACAGCCTTGGCCTCCTCTTCCTGATGACCAGTTCTGTTGCTGTTCCACCAAATGCTCCAAAATCCCATTGCTCTACTCATGAATGAAATGGAGAATCCTGCCTCTGAGCAATAGGGTAGGATTCAGGTTGTTATTAAATGTCTTCATCTTTCCTGTTTATAAATCTGAGTGCTTCAGATGAAGTCAGTGAACACAGGCTCTTTATTGCATTCATTTGCTCACTTCTGTATACCCACATTTTTAAAAAAGGTCTTACTTAAGATGTTCTGCAAACCCAGTGATGAAGTTAAGGTTGTTACTAAAACAGAAGTAAGATGCCTTTATTGGGCTGTCTTGGTACTCAGAATATTTGCTCCAAAACTTGGCACAAATCCTGGTTTACCTGCAAGGGCTGCTCTAACTACGTTTCTCTCCAGCATGCAGAGGGCAAAGGTGTTGCCACTTCCCGGCATTTTCCTGCTGTGAGATGTGTTTAAACCATTAGCAGAAATGCATGTCTTTTTTCTCCATTTTGCAGCTATGACACTATAAAACACTATAAGAAGCACTTTGTTTTCTTTTCACTCAGCAACTGTTATCCGCACTGGGAATCAGCAGAGATCAAGTTCAAATCAAGAGAGAAAACAAAACCAGAGCAAAACATTAGCATGCTTAACTGAGTGATAGCATGTCCTCAAAACACTTTTTGTAATCAAAAAGTCTAAATAATGTGTCCATTATGGCAAGAAATCCCACAAAACACTGAAGTTCTACATTTTCATTATTTGACTCATATTTTGGTGAAAGACAACCTGAATTAGGGCTAGCAAAAGAATTTACACATTAAATAGTGTATATATATATATATAGATATAATTATCACATCAAAAAAAAAATAAAATATAGTAAACATGAATCAACACTAACATCTGTCTCAAAATAGTAAAAGAACTCATTCATGAAACTAAAAATACTGTGGCAAGGATTTATGACAATATATGATATTTGGCAGTGGCAGTTAGGTACTTACATTCTTCTTGTTGGCCAGGATTGAAGAAAGAGGAAAACATGGCTAGATCTATCCAGCTCAAGAGGGCTGGAGAACTGCAGAACAAAGTTAAAGTAAAAAAAAAAATTAAATTATTGGAGACACCCAAAAAGAGGCATAAAGTGAAATATGGCTTTAGTTAGAGTGACCATACCAGCCTAATCTGATGTCATTTGATAAAATTGCCACATTTTGCAAACAAGAAAAACTCAACCTCAGTCAAGTACTGTGTACAATACCACTGAATTAATTCATCTGGAGAAGGGGGAATAATACTGAAGAAGTATGGTATACATGAAGGACCAGCAGCAAGAGAAATGCAATCAGATTGTTCTCAAAAAGGAGGTGGTGTGCTGGCAAGAGACTGCTAGTTGAATTCTTCAAGGACTTGCACTGGGAAGAGTCATTAATATTTCCACCAGCACAGAGAAAATTCAGAGCATCTGATAGGGAGAACTGAGTTGGAATAGTAGAAGTGAGATAAATTTCAACAGCATAAATGCAAGGCTATTTACGTGGGAATTATTAACAGGAATCTTTGCATAAACTGAAGAATATCTACAGACAAGGAGATGCATTTGAATTCATTAACTGATCACACCAGGACCATGGCAATTACCAATACAAAAAAATACAGATGTCATGTTAGGATTAATCAAATTCAGTATATCCGGAAGTGGGCAGTTAGTAGACGTGTCGGTGAGTCCTCATCCAGAAGACTGTGAACAGCTTTGGCCATGTCAAGCTGATGTCAAAGTAGAGTAGAGGCAGGTAAAAACTGGCAGAAAGAAACAGAAACTATCACACAAGAAGAAATTGGAAGGACCTGGTTTCGGTAACTTAATTATCCTGAGCAAGTTTGCGGTCCATAAATGCAACAGGGAAATGAATACTAATGAAAGAAAGAAGAGGAATAAAATCAAATGTGTATAAAGTAGCCATGGAGAAAGATAGACTGGAATCAAGATTTCCTGTGATCAAGTGTGTGAGATTATAGAAAAGTTTTCTGGTAGGATTAGTGGGGGCAAAACCACTAGCTTATTTTCAACGGAGACTTGATCAGTTTCTGACTGAGATTATATGGTAAGGATACCTGAGATTTAAGAGGACTGAATATTGTGATTCTTCCAACAGTGCATTTCTAGCTGCACTGCTCTCTTCCAGCTTTGCACTGGCAAGCTGGGAGGTTGGGAGGTTTTCCCTTAATCATAGGAGTAACTACTGAAGGGAGAGAGAGGAAGAAAACGGAACAATTCTGATCCTTTGCCAAGGCTTTGGAGACATTAAAATAGAAACCCAGGAATTTGTCCAAGGTTTTATGTGACCTAGTTCAGCAATTATGGTTCCCTCCTCTGGCACACACATCTTAACAAAGACACAGTAGAACTGAAAAAAATAGAGAGAGGAGTGACAGGGCTGATCAAAGGTATGGAACAACTTCCAGGTGAAAAACAATTAACTGCACTAGGACTCTTTAGCCTCTAGAAAGTTGTCTGAGCATAGATACTACAAAATCATTCACAAGCCAGAGTTGTTGCACAGGGAATGTGTGATTTCTGTGAGTGGAACCAGAAGACGTCAAAAGGAACTATCCAATGGCAGTTTTCAAAAGCACAGCATGGGTGTGGGGAGCTCATTGCTGCAGGGAGATGTGGATATGACAGACCAAATCCTTTCAATGAAGAGACATCACATCTGGCTAAGTTCCTGAAGCATGAATTTCTGCAGGATGTGAAAGTATTCTTAGGAAGAAGTACTATACTCTCCACTACCAACTTCTACTTGCCTCTGCCAGAGGCAAAATGCCAGGGTTAAATGGACTTTTGGTCTGACTTAACACAACTGAACAGTTTTGAACCACTCAGTACTTTAACAGCACACCATGAACAGAACAGAGATCACGTTCAGGATCAGCCCTGCATGCTGTGCAATTGGCAAGTGCAGTCCTGGCACTGTCACACAGGACAGAGGTCTTCGGCCACACCTGCCTCAATACACCCCACACATTACCTCAAGGCCAAGCATGCCCAGGCCAGCTGGCTGTGTAGATGGAGGGCAGGCAGGAGCTGTCAAGTGTGGTGTTTTTTGAGCAATATAGCTAAGCTGCTGAACACAAGATACATTCAACAGCTCTTGGCAAATTGTGCTGTTGGAGCACAGCTGAGAACACTTGTATCGCATCTGCAGGAACATTTGCTGAAACACACCTGGGTCCTACTGTATTTGTAATGGTGACCCCATAAAAAGGCTGAGGGCCTTGGCTTCTAGTAGTTAGTCCATATAAGGACAGTTGAGGCTTGTGGGATATTCATGATTTCAGATTTATTCAACAGGGAGGCATATGCTAAGATTTATACTACTCTCTTACTATCTTTGTTGAACTCAGTGGAGTTAAACAGAACTGGAGCAAGGTAACATTAAACCAGACATTAAGGTTATGCTAATTGTCAGCATTAATCAATATAATCTGCTCTCCAAATCTTTCATCCTTGCTTTGCTTCCCCCTCATGTGATTTGCTTTACTGAATGACCTTTCAGAAAGTTGTCCGAGGTTGTAAATAACAGGCAAGAGAAATAAAGGTCTCTCAGACCATGCCATAATGCCAGGAGTGCTTCCAAATTCCTAGGTAAGGTACACAAGCTGGTCACAGCCCAGTTTCATATGAGAGTGAGATTGTGCACGTCAGGTTTCCCCATGCCTCAGCTTCTGCCAAGCACCAACCCAACATGCTCTCCAAACAAAAGCTCTCCCCTCCCAGCCTGTGCTCCCCTCCCAGGGAGCACCCAGGGATGTACCTGGAGCCAAGACACCAAAGCCGAAGCAACCTGATGTCTGTATACTTTAAAGCTGCTTAACTTTAAATGTCCAAATAGTTCAGCTAAAGCTATGACTTGCATGTTTAAAGTTAAGCATGTGTTCAATTAATTTGCTGGCTAGGGTCCTAAAAGTACAGTAGCTGTTACCTAAATGTCTTACCTGCTGTTGCTCTGTGAGCTCCCTGCTCTTTTTTGTGGTCTGGGTCTTCTCTTTCCCCATGCATGAAACGAAAACACTCACCTCTGAAGCCAAGATCACCGTAAGTAGTCTAACAGCTTCGAAGGAGCTGGCTACTGGGAGGGCATTTAACCATGCATGACCTATGACTGTCCCTGAACTGGGACATCTAAAGGTTATCATTATTGCTGCAGAAATGATAAATTTCACTGACACATATCCTGATTCCTCTGCTCGACTGGCAGCACTTCTCAATTCATACTAACGTTTGTGTTTCAAGGATTTTCTCATCTTCTTTTCCTTTTAATGGACTGCTTTGCTGAACAAAGATTCATCCCTTTTAGAGCCACTGTTTCCAGCAAGGAAAAAGAGTTCCCTCTAGCCACCATGTTTTGTAACAACACCGACACTGCCTCTGCGCAGCACTTTCCTTTCAATGTGGGTTTATATTTATGTAGCAGTAAAGCTGTAATCTGTACAACATTGACAAGTCTACTGAACAGTTACTAAGCTTCTAAATTATTGTATTGGGTCGTCAGTGGGAAGGAAAAGCAAATGTATTTGGGGCAGAGAGAATGCCAACCTGAGACAAAAAATATTGGCCATAATAATAAACTGGAAATGTTTGAATAATTTAGGATAAAATGTTCATTCAGAAATATTCCAGTTTTTGGAGAAAAGACAATGGCCAAATACATCTGGGAAAAAAATATCCTGAGATCAGGATAAGAAATAATTAGCTGGCAACAGAATTCAAAGAATCCTCATTTCAATTCCCCAGATAGACTCAGGAACTGAAAATATTTTTATTTCATTTCTAGTTGTTTTATATGTATCCCAAGGTACTAACTTTATTGTTAAGCTTTGCTTAATGTCACCCTTCTCAGGTTATTCAATGATCAATGTACGCTTCAGTCCACTTTGTGTGTTAGAAACAAACTAGAAAGAGCAGATCAACATTCCATGTAAAAATTATGCTGTAATATGTGTCACTTCTGCCAAACCAATATGGTGATAAAAAATTTCTATCAAGTGGTTGAAGCAGACATGGTGTAGACACCTCAAAAACAAACCAGTGACCATATTCAAACACCACTCAGCTGAAGACTCTATCCGTAAACCATTAACCAAGAGTATTGAGGATAAACCACTATCCAAGAATAGTGAGGAAATGAGGGTGGAATAAGTGATATCGATAAGAAGTATCAATATCAATCAACAAAGTGATATTGATATCACTTGTGTGGGAGGCAGAGCAGACGAAAAAAATCCATTTAATGTAATATTGAAACAATAATACCAAAGTGAAAACTAGAATAATATACAACAGTGAAGTAAGTGATCGTGAAAAATATCACTCTGAGAGCCTGAGAAAAGACTGGAGAGGGGAAAAACAGAGTTGATTGCTGTAATAAGGACAGAAAAGCA
The DNA here is from genome assembly GCA_025447955.1 of Psilopsiagon aurifrons. Classification (NCBI taxonomy): domain Eukaryota; kingdom Metazoa; phylum Chordata; class Aves; order Psittaciformes; family Psittacidae; genus Psilopsiagon; species Psilopsiagon aurifrons. The sequence continues at coordinate 47,058 of JAOEHY010041467.1, forward strand.
GAAGAAAAATCAAATCTGACGTTAATTGTAGGATTGCATAGGATTTATTGCAGCTATGGAAAGATATACTGTGCTGTGGGTTGCATATTGCTTTCAATATTTGCTTGATGTTTTTGAAAGTTAACTACTATTATATTATATCATATGATTAAATCAAAGAACTGAATGTGAGAAAGGAGAATTAACCGTCAGTAGAGTGGAAAAATGTGCATTCATATTTGTCATCATATTGGTCTAATATTCATTTTCCATAGGAACTAGATTGTCATTAAAGAAAAATGAAAGCTCCACATCAGCTTTTAATCTCTGCTAGAAACTCTTTCCTTCACAAAGATGAAGTGGAGCTCTATATTAGCCTTTCTGTTGGGGTCCAAGGTTCTTCCCAGGCTCTTATGTTCAGCTCGTGGGGCCCTGGAAACTAACACAGACCATACAGTTGAGGGGGTTTAGTTAATTTTTTAAGAAGTTTGGGTTATATTCAAATGGGGGATTAACACAGAAAGTGCTGAGCAGTGGCCCACCGTCCTTGTCCCTCCAGGCAAATGGAGCTGAAATCCCTTCACCAGTGAAATGCGGTCAATTTTGGGACGGGACACAATGTGTGTTTATCAATGCATACGAGGTCCACACAACCACTATGCCTTACTGCATCTACTGGCAAAGAGACCAGGAATGGTAAGCGCAGCAAGTATTGTCTGAATTCTCTTGAAATTATCTTTGTCAGTGCTCACAAAATCTCTTTCCTTGTTGAAGAGAACCCAAAACTGGTAACTGCTGGATGCTAGGATGATACACCCACTGCAGGATCATGTTATATTTGATTTCTTTTAACATATGGGACTATCTCAGTCTTTCGTCTGGCCTAATTAGGCAGTTTTTCTCTTAAGCTTTTTGAACATATTTGTCAACTGGCACAAGTATTTTCCACTGAGTATTAAATGACTTGCCTTAAAATGGATTTTTATGTATCAGTCATGTCCTTCAGAAGCAATCAGATAGCCAATCACAAGTAACTGACTTTACCTATATTTCCTAGAAATGGACTGTAAGCAGATGATAGATATTCATAAAAATAAGATTTAAAAAGTGGATAAACGTGCACATTGTGAGGAATTAAAAAAATGATCATGAAAAGAAGCCATTACTTTAATGTAGATTATTTATGTACCACTGATTGCTACTAAAATATGTGTCAGGTCTGGCAGTGGAGTAAATATCACCATCTTCTCAAAAAAAGCCATTTGGTAGATGTAAACTAAATATTTGCTAAATCTTCTTGTGGCACAGGCTTGCTACTAAATGAAAGACAAGCTCTGCTTCATCTATGCATGTGGATTCCTTTTTGGAGGACTTTCCTTGCTAAAATACATAGCAGACCATTCATTTTGTCACAGTTGGCAAGATCAGAGCAGAAGGCTGAAAGAATGACAGCAAAATTAGATGAGAAGAAAGTAGTTCATGGGAGAAAATATGTGGCTTGCATAGTTGAACCAGCAATAGATCTACAAATGCTATTTGAGTACAAGCTTTTTCTGTGATATTTAATTTAAATGTTTTAATAAGATGCATTTTAGACAGATCATATAGGTTGCAAATGAAGTCAGATTAATACTTCATTAGAAGAAAGGAAAAACATAAAATGAAAATGCAGGAAGCTAAATTGTTAAAATTAAAAAAAAAAAAAAAAGAAAAAGTTGTCTAAATCTGTTTGACAAACTAGTTTCACACCTATTATTTCCATAACAATGTCACTCAAGCCTTCTAAATATTGGGTAAAGATTCAGTTGACATCTCTAACATGAAAAAGCAGCTAAAATTAGGCCTTCTTAAATATTAGGTCTTCGATATGCGTAAACCCTAGTTTCTGGCTAGAACAGAAGCATCTCTTTTGAAGACTACATAGAGCTGATCTCACTGCTGGAACACTTAACTTTTATGACCTTTACCACTAAAATTGGACAAGACCGCTGGTCTAGTTCACAAGAGACAGCTCCAGTGTTCATTATTTTATGAAGTGGAATGCAAACGATACGTTCAGATGAGCAGCAAAATTTCATTCATAGCAGATTCCAAAAAATACCTCTTCTTTCATGTGCGAGGTTCAAAGCTTTGCAAGTCTGCAAAGCTCAATAGAGGATGGAAAGTTAGCCAGATTTAGTTCATTAGGGAGCATCTGAAGTGGCAGCTTGTGAAATAAACCTCCCCCACCTCTTCCATCTCCTTCAAAAAACATAAGGCAACCCTACAGAAAGCTGACAACTTCACCATGCAAAAGAAAGTCAGAAATCTGCAGACAAGGATTTTACTATGTGCTGAGCCTGGAAAGTGGGAGGAAAATAATGTATAATTGTCCCCTACACACAGAAACTCAGGGACAAATCATACAGCAGAGTAGGAAGTGTGTTCATGATATCCGAATTCTCACTAAAGTAGAGATAGACAGAGGCTTATCCTTCATTGAATTGCTTGTAGAGAGCTATACTGTATAGAAAGGAAGGATTCCTTATTATATATAGCTCTCTATAGCTCCCCACACTCAGGAGTGCAAACAAACTCCCGAGATTTTTCTTTTTTGAATTTCGGGCTATTTAAAACCAAATCCCTAATTTTAACCTACAGACTTGCATCTGCTAACTAGAGTTGGTGGTGCTCTTCCAGAAAGAGTGAAGTGGCAGTTAGATGATACAAATCACTGTGTCTTATATAAATGTTGTTCTAGGCAAACTTACCTCTTAACATACATGAGGGGAGTTCCAAGAAGAGATTCATACAGGCAGTGGTGTTCCTTCAATCATTTACTTGATCAAAACCATCATAAAATCAGGTGTCAAGTACTGGACCAGCAAAATTATTCTCAGTAACTGTCATGCACACATATACATGCAATATTTGGTATGAAATACGTATTTATGAATCTGTGCGAATAAATGTCTTAGATAGATAGGCACAACACACCATTCTATGCCAGTGAATATTAGGCCAGCTTTAGCACAACATTTGCAGTTGCAGATCTCCCAAGTTGATTGATTAAGAGTTTTGTTAACCTACAGTTTGCTAGAGTTCTAAGAGTATTCTACTAGTGATCACGTCAGTCACAAATAAATCTTATGATTCTTTTCACTGTTATGCTTTCCTATAAAGGAAGAAAGAAGGTTTTCGACTTTAACTTTCGACTTTAACTGTACAAATAGAGACTATCAGCCTTCTCAAAGACACCTCTGCCTCTGTAGTGACATTTTGCTATTTTTATATGAGAATTTCATTTTGTAAAACTTATTGTTTTCTTTTTTCAATATTCTATTACAACCCAGAAAGGTTCTCCTTAAAAGTGATTTATCAATCCAGAAGCTGTATATTTCTTCTGAATAATGACTTTGTACTTAGAGTAAACTTTATGATTGATTTGGCCTGCCTTGATAAAACTCTGCATTATGACACACATGCACTTTGGTTCTTCACAGCATCAAAACCATATTTGCAGGACATTCCTTTAATCCTGCAGAACTTGAAATGGGACAGATTTAGCAGCGACGAAACATAACAGTTCCTACTTCTCCATGCAAAATGTATAACAACTGCTCCAGGGCAGGGCTGGGGACGTCCGAGGCTGAAGAAATGGACGGTATGTTCTAAACTCACCCCAAGGACTGAGGACAGGGAGGGAAGAGTGATCTATTCCAACTCCCTGAAACAGGCCTACTTTTAAACACCAGTATTGTACGAAAACCATGTACAGGGTAGCCTGAGGGGAAGGAAAAGTGGAGAGAGGGAGAATTCGATCCTCTGGTTTTAACCAGATATGTTCACTTTGCACTTGAAGTAGAACTATTCCTTGCCCTAAACTACACTCTGAGGAAAAGAGTGGAGAAAAAAAAACCCAGAAAATACCTATTCCCTCTAATGTTATTGATTCCCTGATTCTAAAATTCTTACTCAGGTCAAAACCCTGTTAACAGAATCTCTGCCTGAGTAAGAATGGAGTAACTTAGCTGCTTACAGGAGCTGGTTCAGTGAGCTAGTACTCCCACTGCACCATTTTCCATGCGTAACAGTTAGTCTTGTATGCCTCTGTTAGAACCTGAAACTAAAGCTGCTAGAAACAAACAGAAAAAGGTATTTTATTCTATGGAATGCCCCCGAATGGCTCTCAAAAGGCGTTTTTTGGCTGTTAGGGTGGCTGCCCATCTGGTTATACTTTTCAAGAAAAATGATGATTGAATACTCCTTCTTATGTGAAACAGAATTGCTAATTCAGAAATATCAAAGTGATCTGGTTTTTGTTCTGTCACAGCCTGGAGTTCAGGTTAGTCTATTAAACTACTTCAGCACTTCATTTCACCTACTCCAACTCTGCTGTTCTTTAGCCAGGCTTTTGATACAGCAGTCCTGACTCACACTCCTTGCAGTTCCCTCAGATAGCTGTAGTACAACAATCCACTTAGCATTTAAACATTAAACTTTAGAAATAAGCTTTAATGGTCTTGTTCTGCAGAAAGTCACTTATTGAATTTGGACACAGTCAGGACCAAAAGTGAGCTAAAGCCTCTCCTGGCCACAGATCCAGGGATTACTTCTGGTTGCTCTGAGGTTCTGGAAGAACTTTACTTACAGTTTCATCTTTTCATCTTCTCATTTCTCAGGCTAGGGAATTGCCTGGGGTGACCCTTTTCCCATATGGTCCCATAAGTTCACATTGTCCTCATTTTCTGAGAGTCTTACTCCATATCACTTTCTGTAATGAACTTTTGTCCCTTGTTATCACATATACATGAGAGCCTATATATCGTGCGCTCAGAGCAAAGGGAGGAAATTGTGCTATGTTTACTAAGTAACACCTTGTGTCTGCAAGTAAGATGTCACTTGAAGTAAGATGCCTGGATAAAAGTGACAGCTAAAAATAACTGGGGAGCCAGACTTTGCCTGTGCATTCTAAAATAGTGGCAGCCTTCTGTTTGCTACCCAAACAAAGTCTGTGAAATTCTTGTTAACTCACCACTTAGCATTATCTATCTGCTTTAGGCTGATCACCAATTTACCCTTGAATTTTATATGTAATCTTGAACCAAGTGCTGATTTTGAACAATGTGGTTTGGATTAAAGGTGCCTATTCATTATCATTACTGCCTGTGAACCATCTACTCCGATGGAATTGGTTTTTTGTATCCATTATTTCATGCTTAAGAAGTACTACAAATATAAAGCAGTACATAAATGATGATTTATTGGTTTTCTGAGATGTGCTGTTATTGTTCATCCTGTTGCAGTTTGTTGCATAACTTCCTGGAGACTGTACTGACTTGTACTATGTTCTTGGCAAGTCCGCAGAACATAGTATATACTATATTCTTGTTCCTTGGGGACTTCATAGCCCAAGGAAAGCAAAAGAGAGCTGAGTAATGATGGCACTATGCTTGTGCCATTTGGACAGAGATCTTGGCAGTCCCTGGAACGCTTGCCACTTAGAGAATACATGAAGCTGTGCATTACTGCAGAGGACAGCCTTTGCCTCCCCCCTGCTATCCTTAGAGGGAGCCCTGGTGCATCTCCAGCCCACCCTCACTGCACACAGTGATCCAGAATCTCAGTGAATGCTTTGCCGTCACGTTTCCTCTCCTCTTGAGTGCAACAGCAAAGCAGGTTTGGCATCTCTTCGTTACAAGCCTCACTGCTCTCACACATACATCACACACAGACTCAGATCACAACTTAAGTAGGATTTCTTGGCATCACATACTGCATGACTCAGTCTGGGTGGTCAATGTCCATTTTAGACTTTAAAGGGAAAAAAAAAAAGAAAAGCAGGTATATTTTCAAACACAATGGAGTTCATCAGACAAAGGAAATGTCTCCTTCTTGTATAAAACAGTGTAATTTTAGCAGGCTGTTAAGCTCAGTTACCCAGGCAAATCTCCAAATAGGTCCTAAACAGTGGCATCTCTGTGGAATGACAGCCTGTGGCTCTGCGTAATATCTTTTTGCCTATGGGAACAGCCTATCCATAATCCAGGAAAGACCTTAAAACCAGGCCAGCAGAACCAGACAAACCTTACAGACACTGACATCAAATCAAAAGATTAAGTGTTTATTACAACTCTAGAAACAAAAATGAAAGTATCAAAATGCAACATGAAACTTTGTCTAAAATTTTAGTTTCATTCCTAGCTGCCCACACTGTTTTTTTTACCCTGGATACCCCTCTCTGTCTCAGACTGAAGCTGAATTCGCACTGTCAGTGTGCTGTTAATGGAGAACTGCTGTGTGGGACATCTGAACCAGCAAACCTGAGGAGACAGATTAAGAAGCTGTCCCTATACTGCAGCATGGAACAGGCCTTTTGTTCTGGTTTAGGTGCTATTTATATGTTAGCTTGTTCTTTGAAAGCAAACTTAGAGGAAGTCCATTTTCACTGTATTCCTCTCTACGGCTATAAATTTGTGTAAAACATTCATATTTTAAATATGCTTCAGTTAAGGTGTAAAAGAGATACTGATCTCATCGACAGAAATAAAATCTCCATTGCAGTCCAAATGGAGAATGGTGCCTGGAAAGGATTCTGATAATGTCATATAGCTGTTCCTCTTTCTTTAGGAAAATTCAGTATCATTGGTGGTCTTTAAAAATACATGACTTTCTCAGCCTAACTGTGGCATATAGAAAAGCAGTCCTGTTGCCATCCAGACTACTTCAAAATACTCAGCTCAAAGATTTGTTGAGAAAAGAATGCAGATTTATTAATGAAAAAAATTGTCCTGCCTAACATAACCACACTGAGCACACTCAAACCTACCCCAGCTATGAATGAGACCCATTCAGTTTGACACAGTAAGGGTTTGCAGGATTCAGATTCCAAGTTTGACACAATTAATACTGTTTATAAGTTCAAGAATGTTGCTCTTAGGATGGAGTGTATTCAACACAAGTGATCATATTTCATAGCACACTTAGAAGGTGAAGAGGCACTTGACATAAGACACTCCAGTTTTCATAATCTAAATAATTTGGTTGTTTAAGAAGATTTATACTTTTTTCAGCTTCCTTCCCTCCCTTCTTCTATCAGTTTCATGTACAACATATTTTTTACTTTCCCCTATTCCAGAGCCTTGCCTTTAGGAGGATCTAAAAAACCAGAAAAAAAAAAAAGTTTGGCCTGAATATTAGCAAAACTGAAGCATTCTTTTGCATTAAGTAGGTTTTCATGAAACAAAGACTGTCCTCAAATTAATATCACAAAAAGAATAACAATGATTCTGTCTGTTATAGGCATAAATAGGAAAAGAGCAGAGTGAGAAAAGTACATAAAACCAGTGTATCTTGAATTAAACAAAAACATAACGAGGTAGTAGGAAAATGTATATTTCAGGAACATAGAACTTGGTAAATGCAAATTCAGCAGTCAAAATAACTGTGGCATTGACTTCTTTTTTCACACACAATATCACTTTTTTCCTGCATGGATATACAACTATACTAGGACCACTAGTGAAATTTCATACTGATTTCTGTTCTCCTCAGAATCAGAAAACATTGACAAAAAAAGCAGGCTCTGCTTCAGGAAGTCATCTATATTTAGGTGCCCAAGTTTCTCTGAACTCCACATGCTTTAACTGTGTGTCATATAGCTGTTACCTCAAGTTGGTGGCTAAAAGGACAAAAAGTACAACCTGAAGACGATACTTTTCAGTGAAGCGTACCTACGTATCAGGCAATGTAAATCATGAAATTTTGGTTCAGGTTACAAAAGAGACAGAAAAGTTACCTTAATTACAGAGAAGCATATAAATTTGATTGATGGACCGGGTAAATGTGAGAGAAAAGCAAGATCAATATAAAGACAGCTTCAGAGAACAGGAATCAGTTTGTCCACCCTAACTCCTCACGCCATGGTTGCGTGCAGCCTACAGCTGCTACAAATCTGCTACAGCAAGAATATTCTGCATGAAACACCAATTAGTTAGATTTCTAAAACGTGTAACAGAAGGAAAACCCGGCCTTGATCGATCAGCCTAGAAGGAAAGTTCATGCTGCAGCCTTTATGATATTGTGATTCCTCTGTTTCTCAAAGAGGGGTGAGCACTGGCAAACCTTCTACCCAAGGTCCTCAAGGAGCACAAGGCAGTTTGTGGAGATTCTTGGGAAAATGAAAACGGGCTAGTCCAAAACTAATGTGAATGAAAGATTTAAGATGAAAAAAGCTCTTAGCAGAATGAAAATAACTTTGGGGCAGCTGAGGTAGTTGCAGAGTCCTAGACCAGGAGCAGAAATGGAGCAGCCTGTATTGAGCAACTAACACGCACTGCACACTAGCCTTCCAGGTGGATGACCTAACTTGTGCTCTCGTTATTTACTAGCATTTAACATTGAAGAAAAAAAAGCCCCAAGCAAAATCAACAAACAACAACAACAAAAAAAAAACCAACAACAAAGTCTTCCTTAACAAGGAGCTCCTTTCAGCTGGTTATTAATTAGAGAAGCAAATGCTGGATCTCCTGGCCATCTGCTGAGCTGCTCACAGGGAAAAGTACAAAGTGAGGGCCTGCTGTGTGGGTAAACTGATGACTCACTTTTAATATCAGGTTGAGCCAGGATCTCGAAGGCTGCCAAGTTAGCTCTACAGGGATCCCCACTTCAGCCCACTCACATTTCTTAATAACAGCACTGCATTTCAGCAGGCTGCACTTAAGCAAGGCACTTTGATTTGTAAACAGAGGAGGTCCAGGAAATAATGTACCAGTGTGGTTAGCCCCATAATGTCTTAAGACAACAAGGTATAATGGGAGAGCTGCTATTAAATGGCCAGAAGATATTGCTCAAATTTGAATGTGACAACAATTAATAAGACATAACTTTTAATGGAATTTTAAAATTCTACCCGTGCTCTCTATAGTCCCAGAAGAGGAATTACTGGCCCTCTTTGCATCATGTAAAGAGGAAAAGGCTGCTGGTAAATGTATGCCTACAGAAGCACACATTTAAGGAGTTTTAATTTATAGTTAGAAGACCAAAATTATTTTATGCAAAATAGACTGCATGTTCCTGTGTTTTGATGTGCGGGCTTAAACCATCATGACTGCTGGAATACATTTACGTGTTCTCTAGATATTTATTTGAAGTCCCCTAATCTCAGCCTGGTGAAATTTAGGATGTGCAGAAACACGTCAGAGTACTGACTCCTGGCAGATTTGCTTCTCATTCTGTCCCAGCAGAAACTATGACTAGTGCACCGTTGCCACACAGATCAAAAGATGCATGTTTATTGTCTTGGCCACATGACTGAAAATATATCGCTCTGTATGCTCTGCGTCAGGCTTCCTGCTTGAGGACAAACCTCTTTCTGTTCAGACACAGAAAGGTTTTCTTAAGAGACGTCTGTTGGGCTATAAGACTCCACTGCCAAACTGATTGCAAATCCAGTTTTGTATCCTGAAATGTTAAACAGCTCTGTGAAAGAGGTTTAGCTCCCTACCCACCCCTCTTACCCTCTTTGTCCACTTGGCTAAGGCTTCAACTTTTTTTGTGGCAAGAAGCCTTCAACATGCCTTGCACTTGGCACTCTTTCAGGATTATGGACTTGTGCCTGCCCCATATAAAGGGGATAATGTGCAGGATGTATAAGTCCCGTAGTAGGAAATGAGTGCTTTTTCCCTCTCACTAAATCATTCTTGTTTCTACTGGGCAGTCACAGAAAGTGAGGAGAAAAGCCTAGCCAAGGGATACTAAAAATCTAAACCCAGGCAAATAAAAGAAAAAATCTGCAGCTGACTGATGCCAATTGCACCAGCCTAATCTCCCTCAGTCAGGGTAATGGGGCAGTAAGCACCACACTCTCAGGTCACTTTTCCTTATCCTGCATGCCACAGGTTGTTAGCCCTTAGCTCCCTGCTGGGGCTGTGCACCAGAATGTCCGGTGTCCCTTAGCCCTCAGGCAGGTGACCTCTCCACATCGAGGAGCTGCTAGGTTCTGTATGTGCCTTGGGTGATTATATGAACCATGATTTTTCTCCTGATGGTTCGAGTGGTGCAGTATCATGTAAGACTGTTTCAAACTTCATTCATGGTTCAAGCAGGGAAGCAATTTTAAGTATTGCATGCCTCTCTGTCCAAGAGCTAGCCCTGAGGCTCCTGGATGTTCATTTCCTGGCACTTACTCAGATTCTCAGTTTTGGTGTACAGTCCGTCAAAATGATGTGATTTCCTGATGACAAGAAATTAAAATTTTGCAATTAGAAAATAGTTACATGTAGGAATAGCAGGGTACATCTTGTTATTGCTACCAACTAAAACATTAAGTAAAATCTCTGTTTAACATACCCTTGCACACACATAATTTAAAACAAAACCTATTTATAACTATTGGTAATTAATATTTGGGATTCTCTTTGCCTTCTAGGCAACACAGGTCTCAGCAGGCAGTAACACAGACACAAAGCACTTCATATACATGACCTACAATCACTGTTGCTTAGCATTTCAAAAGTGGCTTTCCATTAACAGGTATCAATTTATAAATTTATAAAAATAGGAAAACTATAAATGTAGCTTTTCTTTTTTTTTTTTACAGTCACCATAATGTCCTTTTTTTTTTTTCTTTTTCTTTTTTTCCTTTTTTTTTTTTTTAAACCACAGCTGTTTTTTTATTGGTTTTGAATACTGCCTGAAGAGAAAAGACGCATTAACTTGTGAATGCCAGTCCAGCTGCTCTGAGAAATGTCAGAGTAAGTAGTAAAAGAGAGCTTTCTGACTGGCATAAACTACAATAATTACCCTGCAGTGAGAGAGACACCAACGAAGATTTAGTGCTAACTGCATGGAGTCATGGATATGTAAACACACATTCTTATGCCTTTCACTTGTTACATAGCAGCATTACCTATACGTACCTGAAACACTGCTCATGAAATTTGAGGCTCTCAGGAAAAGACAATTTTCTTGGGATTACACCAACTATTATTTAATCTGTAGTTATTGTAAAAAGCATGTGTATGTACAGGAGTGGAGGAGGACGCAAAAAAAGAAAAAAAATATGGAAAAGGAAGACAGCAATACTTCGAGAAAATAAGGATTCCTAACTGTCCCAGGTGTAGCAGCCCTTAGATAGATTGATGCCAATATATATCTGTATGTGTGTGAGACATTTATTTCTCATGTAATCATTAGCTGACCTGTTTATAAGGAAGGGAAACAGCCACCAGTTTTAACAGAAATAATATTAAACAGTGATGTATGTCACTGTGTCATTTGCAGTTCCACAGTGCCTTGGTGGCCGACAATTCTTCCTTCATGGTTGGGGTTATGTTTTGGAATAGGGATCTTCTAAATCACAAATTTTGCATAAGTAAGCTTTAAAATACATCTGTGCTCAGATACAGCCCCAAACTGCAAGAACTTCAATAGGATTGTAGTGACCCAAAGCTTATCAGTGTAGTTACAAAACATACTACACCTTGCCCTTACCCTACATATGTATGTTTGTCACTATGTCCACTGCACTGAAGGCTGTGCCAAAGTAGTAGTTTAATTGCAACAGGCTAACACACTTTTTGGCAGTAACCAACCTTTTTATATTTAGGACATTAACGATTTCACTGAAATGTGTTCATTTTCCATTGCAGGAATACTGTTCCACTGCTCCAGAGGCAGATTGAGATGCTGTGGATATAGCTCCCTTTATTCTGGTTTGACAAGAAAATGACAAAGCTAAACTATCCAAAGTCTTCATAGCAATTAAACCTGGCACAGGTGCAGTAACATTCTTTTCTTGCTGTTGGGATTAATCCTGATGGTATTGATGTGTCTGTTTCTCATTTCAGCATTTTGCACTTGCTAATCTTCTCAGAAGACAGCCTAGGGCACTGATATTTTAATTCCTTAAGCAGTTTACTGAACTGGGCACATGTTAAAAAATCATAGAATCATAGACTAGTAAGGGTTGGAAAGAACCTTAAGATCATCTAGTTCCAACCCCCTCCCATGGGCAGGGACACCTCACACTAAACCATGCCACCCAAGGCTATGTCCAGCCTGACCTTGAGCACTGCCAGCAATGGAGCATTCACAACTTCCCTGGGAAACCCATTCCAGTGCCTCACCATCCTTACAGTAAAGAAGTTCTTCCTCATATCCAATCTAAACTTCCCCTGTTTAACTTTGAACCCCTTACCCATTCTCCTCTCACTACAGTCCCTAACAAATAGTCCCTCCCCAGCATCCCTATAGGCCCCCTTCAGATACTGGAAGGCTTCTATGAGGTCTCCAAGCAGCCTTCTCTTCTCCAGGATGAACAGCCCCAATTTTCTTAGCTGGCCTTCATATGGGAGG
>JAOEHY010041470.1:0-14248 GCA_025447955.1 Psilopsiagon aurifrons
CTCAGGCCACAAGTCAAAAACACAGCGCTGCACCAACTACCAAGAAGGGGAAAAATGACTGCTACTGCTGAACCCATTACACTGATTTATAAAAAATACGTACATTTTTGCTTTCAGTGATGTGTGAGTCACCTGATACCTCCGTATTTCATCAAAGAGATCTAAATATGTTCACTTTGTACATATCATTCTAGTCAAGTACAGCTTATCTTTGCTTAATCCCTATAGCTTTTCCTGGTTGCTATATTATGAAGGTTTTTTCTAATAAGTACTTCAGAAATAAAGGTTCTGATCTCTCAAATCCCTACTTTTGCTCATCTGTGACTATATATTATTAATACTTTTGAAACACCAAGTCCCTCGAAATTTCATTCATTCATTCAGCGTGCCCACTCTGTCCATTTGTTTATTTATCCTCCAGACAACAACTTAAATCTGTGGATTCATACTGACTCCACTTCTGCTGCAGTCATTCCATGAGTATTTCTTACTGTCAATCTTGCAGCTCTTCCTTTAAACTAATCCTTAAAAAAAGCTCTTCCTAAATTTTAGGAAACCACTTTAGCTATGTAGGGACACTGACCATATCAGTTTATTTAAGCCTCTGATATTTTTGTTGAGTACTTTTTTTTTTCTTTTTAATCCATATAGCAATCCCCCCAATCCCAGTATGGATATTTTATCCACCTCTTATTTTCACTCCTTCAGCTGTGGTCATCTTGTCATCTTTTCAGCAATTCTTGCACTTCTGAGAAAGGAGATGTCACCTAGTGACAGCGTTTTGTCACCCAGGAAGCTAAATTTTTGCATCTCACTTTGAAGACTTCTGTTTGTCTTAGCCCTTCCGTATTGTTTCATAATATTATACATGGTATGAATATTACAAAACAGCAAGGAGTGGATGAAGATTTTATTGTATTACAAAGAGAAACTCAATGGTTGGATGGATAGAAAGATTACATTATTTATTAAAAAAGTCAGACATTTTGTTTGTTGAATATCCACTGCTAGCACTGATACAATATCTGATGCAAATGTCTTGTCTAATGGAGCTCTGATATTTCCTCTGTCTCCTTTGCTGTTTTCTTAATAAAGAATGTAATTTTACTGTAGTTGTTTTATTATATTTTTAAGAAGATTACTGTAAAGAAATTTTGAAGCTTTGCTGTTTGAAAAAACTGGGTTTTTTCCACCATATCTTTCTGAGAAATGGATATCTTCAGGTCCACTTTCTGAAAAGAGAGATGGCCTTTTTATTTTTAAAGACAAAAAAATTGTATTCAAGTGTCACAGTTTAAGCCCAGCCATAGCTCAGAAAACCACGCATCTCTTTTACTCAGTCCCCCCCTTCCTCCCCTACCCTGGTCCTGGAGAGATGGGAAGGAGTATTAAAAGAATGCAGCTCCCATGAGCTGAGATAAGAACAGCCCAGTAACAAAGGTATAACACAAACCACTGCTGCTATTACCAATAATAATAATGGTAAGGGAAGTAACAAGGGAAGAAAATGAAACTGCTCACCACCCTCTGACTGATACCCAGCTCAACTGAGGCATGATCTCACCCTTCCGGGTAACTGCCCCCAGTTTATATACTGGGCATGATGTGCTGGGATATGGAATACCTATTTGGTTACTTTGGTTCAGGTGTCCTGTGTCTGCTCCCTCCTGGCTTCCCTTCCTCCCTGCAGAATGTGAGACTCAGAAAGTCCTTGGTCAGACTAAATATTACTTGCAACAGCAAGTGAAAACATTGGTGTTATCAGTGCTGCTCCCAGGCTGAAAATCAAAAACACAGCGCTGCACCAGCTATTAAGAAGGAGAAAAATGACTGCTACTGCTGAACACAGGACATTAAGGAAGTGTGATTTTCTAAAAATAAGGTAAGATCAGGGTCCCTTCTGATAACCGCTTATCTGGGGAAACCCTCAGAAGTAAGGGAGAAATAGCGCCACTTGCAGCACATCACCCCTACATAACAGTTTCTTGTGGAGTTTTAGCTTACTGGTTTTGCTGCAGGTCAGTCCTCTTCCTTCCTACCCTCTTATACTGGGATATGATGAACATACACAATCAGAACAAGACAATGGTCTCCATTCTTTAAGCAGTTAACTAAGGAGGTAGTTAAGAATAATGCATGTGAGAAGCACTTTTAGTTAGGGGCTGGGAAAAGCAAAAATTGTTCCTGAATAAGAAAAATAATAATTGTGTTCATCTTCATATAAATTTGAGTTTGCCTCTCTGAACTTAGTAAATCAGCTTTCAATCTGGAAGTTTAGGTATATTAACTGATTACCCAACTTTCCCACCATAAAAAGACTTGTGTCAAAAATATCAAAGGATCTAATGAAGTTCAGGTACGTATGCATACTTTTTGTTGTAGGGGAGAGACACTAGTTGATTTAATCTGAGCAGGTGTACAAGTTAGAAGGCAATCTGTATGAGAGAACTCAAACATATGCTTTATGACTGGTTGCTGATGAATTTCATTTTTACCTTACTAGCATTTGTACTTAATAAGTAACTCGATTCACCCTATAGCACCAGATACAACATAAAATCTGGCAAATGCTGTATTTTGAAATGAAGCAGTGAAAAGAGAGAGGACTTCTGTGATTGTTTACAACACAAATCTTACAGTTAAGATATGTAGTCAGATGAAAGAAGACTCAAAATTAATCAGATACACATTTCTGTTACTGATATCCAGCATGCTTTCTTTATTCAAGCATATTAGCTAAATTAGCATCATTTATTATTAAATTTCTTTTTATTTATTCTGGCCTACATCATACCCTATGAGTACTGATACAATCATAGAATCATAGAATAGTTAGGGTTGGAAAGGACCTTAAGATCATCTAGTTCCAACCTCTCTGCCATGGGCAGGGGCACATCACCCTAAACCATACCACCCAAGGCTCTGACCAACCTGGCCTTGAACACTGCCAGGGATGGAACATTCACAACTTCCTTGGGCAACCCATTCCAGTGCCTCACCACCCTTAATTCTTCCTCATATGCAATCTAAACTTCCCCTGTTTCAGTTTGAACCCATTACCTCTTGTCTTATCACTACAGTCCCTAATGAAGAGTCCCTCCCCAGCATCCTTATAGGCCCCATTCAGATACTGGAAGGCTGCTCTGAGGTCTCCATGCAGCCTTCTCTTCTCCAGGCTGAACAGCCCCAACTTTCTCAGCCTATCTTCATACAGGAGGTGCTCCAGTCCCCTGATCATCCTCGTGGCCCTCCTCTGGACTCGTTCCAACAGTTCCATGTCCTTTTTATGTTGAGGACACCAGAATTGCACGCAGTACTCCAAGTGAGGTCCCATGAGAGCAGAGTAGAGGGGTAGGAACACCTCTGTTGACCTGCTGGTGATGCTCCTTTTGATGCAGCCCAGGATATGGTTGGCTTTCTGGGCTGCAAGCACACTGAAGCCGGCTCATGTTCATTTTTTCATTGACCAGCACCCCCAAGTCCTTCTGCTCAGGGCTGCTCTGAAACAGTTCTCTGCCCAACCTGTAGCTGTGCCTGGGATTGCTCCAACCCAGGTGTAGGACTTTTCACTTGTCATGGTTAAACTTTGTAAGGTTGGCATCAAGACTCTGGCCTCTTCAGGAACCTGCTCCATAAGGTTCCACAGGATATAGCCCTAGAGGGCAGGGGGGCCCAAGGCTGTTGGTTGATATTCAAGGATCACCTGCTGTAAGCTCATAATTTGATAATAGCCTATCAGTATTCTTCCCTTCATTATAAGGGCATGATTACTGTGCCAAACATCAAAGCGAAATGTTTCAGTGGACCACAAACTACCCTCTCTGCATGTGGAGTATGTTGAAATGGTCATTTTGGTTTTCTGTCTGTAATTCTTCTCATGTTATATGACCTTTTTCTTTTCTCTACCCTGTTTTTCCCCTCCCCTGCAACTACTACTGTAGACAGTGTTTGCATGCATCATTCACTGGTGTGTGACGTGTTATTATGTCCTGGCTGAACAGGGTTGAGAAGTTGTACATGTTGTCCCAGACAGGAATCAGAAATCAGTTTAGATGCACTAGCGTATATGCAAGCCAGTGTATATAAAGATTTTCAGAACAGTTTATCAGAGCCTGAGGTTTGCACTGGAAATGCGAGAAACGCATACTGGTATGATAAAATAGAGTTACAAATGAGAACAATGCCTGTCAAGCTTCTAGACCCTGGACCTTCACCACATGTATTTTGAAGACTGAAGATACATTTCTCTCATAAATTGTTATCCATTGCTGTTCAGTTGTATGTATTTATAGAGCATTCAATGCACAGGTACACATGGATTCAGTCTCGTGAGAGCTTATGTTGAGGTTTTGCCAGATCTCTTTTTACATCTGCAAAATGTCTTGAGTGACATATTTGAACCAGTTTGTAAAAAATGGCTGACTTGCACAAGGAGGAATGAATTTTTTGTAGGAGCCTCATACAGTCTTTTTTGTTGTGATTGAAAAAATGAGAGATTAAAAAAATCTGTGTTTAAATTTTCAAGCTGTGGGTGTAAACATTAACCTCCAAAAATTGTATCTAACAATATCTGTAGGACATGCTCAATCCCAAAGATCAAAGAAAATCGCATCTAAATGCACTTGGTGATATTTGGGATGATGTCGGACATCCTCAACTCATTTGAAAAGCAGAGGGCCTGTGCAATTAAGTCTCTGGAAGTTTTAACTACAGAATCTAAATTGGAAGTGTTTATAGATTCTTCAGCTACTAATTTCTAAATCAGTTCTCTCTCAGATGTCTCACAGAACTTAATTAATTCTTCTAAAGACGTGTTCAGGAAAAAATCCCTGTTATGCAACATTAAAGCAAGAAAACTGTAATAAGCTCTAACTATTATAATACTGATGTTTAGGTGACAAAATTTTGAGGAAGATCCATCACCTGTATCCTGGAAAGAGCATTGCAGTCATTAAGAGTACTTTCACCATTCTAAAAAGGTGCCTAATATTTCTCTCTTATGTTTCTGATCATGGCAGTTTTAAATTCAGTCAGTCACTCTGACGTAGCTCTGTAGTGCTGATGCACTTTCTTGTTTTTTGCTCTGTCATACTTCCATATTTCAGACTTATGGAACTTGTTCAACATCACAAATGCTGTTGATGATCTTTGTAGGTTTCTTGTCACTGGACAAGAAGACACATATCAGAGGCAGCAAATATTTTAAGCAAATACTTTAAGCTCCATAGATAATGTACATGTTCTTAAGATGTTTAAAAAGTTAAAGGAATACTTCCAGAATTACTTGCCTAGGCAAAGGCACTTCTTCTTCCAAGGAAGACAGATGAATAAAATGGGATAACTTTAGTAAGTGTAGAGGCCTTGCTGACGTAAGACCTTAGGAGAAGTGAAGAACTTCTTACGTACATTTTTTTTTTTTCTCAAAATGCTAGATAAATTAACTTGAAGCTTTTCAAAAGGCTCATCTTCATCATATCTTGTTGCTCAGGAATGAGAGTATATCGGCAGGGACTTTGGAAAGCAATATAAAGCTAACACTAAAATAATCACATTACCATCATGACATTTGGGGACTAAAAAATATTGGTTTGGAGCAAACAAATAATTAAAGGGTAACATTCTTAAACTATCGCGTTCTTGCTTTTTTTGTTTGCTTTGATTGTTCTTGTTTAGTATTTTCATTCATGGCAGTGTTACATAAAGTCAGAGTGCTGATAAAAGAACTTGCTTACAAAGTTTGACAATAAAAATGGTTGTCAAACCATTTAAAATTCACTGTTTTAAAATGATAAAAAAGAAGGATTTAAAAGTTGGTTATAAGATGACTACATATTACACCCATGAAAAAGCAATAGCTAGACTGCCACACGTGATAGAAAGTATTGCCTGCAGCAATAGCAAATAATTACTATACAAATAAAAGACATTTATGACCTGTAACCTAGGCCACTCTAAGCAAGACTGGCCTGCCATATTCAAGTAAAATGAGCTAAATAGGGTCAAATTCAGAGGATACTAACCTTTAAGGAAATGAAGTTTCATGGCAGCTTTCTAACAGCAGAAATGGCAGTGAGCAAACAGCCTCTTTTGAAAGTGGAGCTCAGTAAATGTATTAATAAAATCATAAAATCACATGAGAAAATATATACTAATATTGAATTTTAAATAATATTTTTTAAAGAGCATCAGCATTTCTCTAATGCCTGGACTAAGGTTTTTGATTCTGTAAAGCTGTCATTTCTCTGTAGATGTGCCCGAGCTGTACTCCGCCATTTTCAGTGTTGAAGCTTTATTCTTCTTAAGCAGTTATTGATGTGAATTGGTAGAACTGAACAGGAACCCATGCACTGGTACCTCTCCGAGATTTGTACAAGTACAAAAGAAATCTCTTTCAAAGAGCACATCTGAACTAGGGACAATGGCAGTTTCAAAGTTGTTGTATGACAAATTTAAACAACTAACCAAATTATCTTTGGCTATCCCTCTAACAACTTTGAAATGCTTTGACTTTATCCTGCATTCCAGTAGGAGGAACATTCCTATCTGGCAGCACAAGTCCTATGTACTCCATTAGTCTGTCAAAGTGGCACTATACTATTTTATTGCTAATTACTCTTTTTTGGTTACACAGTAGTGAAGACATTTTGTACATGGTTTTAAAGTGATTTACTCTTCCTTGTAATTTGACAGTGTGATTAAAATATACTTTATATTACATTGTTTCTTTTAAAGAATGTCATTTATGTTAGGGGAAAAGAAGCTCATAAAATAATGACAACCTGTTCTGACAGAATCATCACTTTGATGAATTTTTACAGTATCAGAAGGCCAATAATCTTTATTCAGAAGTCACGCTGTAAAAAGGCAATTTGCAGTAATATAGTATACTGTAAGTTGTTTGAGAGCTTACAAAAATGCTTACAAAATATCGACTTAGTATCATTCTTTTAGAAAGTACCTTACTAAGTGAACAAAGGAAAGTTCTTTGCATTCTCAGCTGGTTTACATGAATAGCTGTTTTCCCATGAATTACTCATTTTTCTGAATTTGGAACTAGTTCACCAATATTACAGATGAATGAAGGTACCTATTAGGTAATCACAGTCTCATTTATTGTTACGCTTATACGTTTTTCATCATTCTCTGTGTACTGTATGCAACATTTCATTTCTCCCTCCCTTTTGCCTTCTGTAGTAAGGCATTTCATTTCTCCCTCCCTTTTGCCTTCTGTAGTAAGGCACTATGCTTAGTTTCAGACAAGATATTACTAAAACCAAAAAGCATTTTATCATGCTCCTACAGAAAACCTCTTAAAGATACATGGAGTTAGGTTTTAGACTAAGATTTCCAGACACTAATAACTTTATATTTGGTAATGCTCTAGTGCAGACAGTTGTGGTTTAAGCCCAGCCAGTAACTCAGAACCACGCACCCATTCACTCACCCCCCACTCCCTTATTCGCTCCTTCCAGGCTGGATGGGGAGGAGAACTGGAGAAATGTAAACCGCAGAGACTGAGAACAATCCAGTAATTAAAGGATAATATAATACTACTACTACTACCAATAATAGCAATAATAATGCAAAGGGAAATAATTTAAAAATATATAAAACTAAAACTGGAAGGGATGGAAAACAGTAAACCCAAGTGATGCACAATACAGTTGC
This sequence comes from Psilopsiagon aurifrons, assembly GCA_025447955.1. Taxonomy (NCBI): domain Eukaryota; kingdom Metazoa; phylum Chordata; class Aves; order Psittaciformes; family Psittacidae; genus Psilopsiagon; species Psilopsiagon aurifrons. Next base: position 7,669 of record JAOEHY010041470.1, read on the forward strand.
TCACCACTGACTGGCGGACACCTGGCCCTACCTGAGCAGTGATCTGGGCCTTCTGGGTGGCTCCCCCCAATTTATATACTGGGCATGATGTGCTGTGGTATGGAATACCCTTTTGGCTAGTTTGGGTCATGTGTCCTGTCTGCTTTCTCCCAGATTTCCGTGCCTGTAAAGCTTTCCGAGACTGTAAAGTCTTTGATTGGAGTAAGCATTACTTAGCAAAAACTAAAACATTTGTGTGTTATCAGCATTGTTGTCACACTAAAGCCAAAACAGAGCACTGCACCAGCTACTAGGAAGGAGCAAAATAACTGTTACAACTGAACCCAGGACAGCAATCTACAGAGTTTTAGTTGATACGGCGTTTGTTGACACTTGTGCTATCACAGCAGGAGCTGGCAGTTCAGTGGAAGGAGGTAAGTAATTTTGCCAGTTTAGCTGGACACAAATCAAGCATGAATGAGTATCTAAGGAAAGAACCAATCTTAGTTTGGAATACTGTTCTCAAGAAGAAACTTGAGTTTCTTATCAAGGTCCTAAGTACACTATACTGAGGAGAATTAAATGGGCTGGAGAAAGATAGATAGGGAGAAAAGGTCAGAGCAGATTTTCTGTAGCTTTGCTCATAATTCATAAGACTGCTTTTTTGGCAGCATTTTTGACTTACTTATCTCAAGACATGTAGAAAGTTACAACCAGCATTTCCAGACAGGCACCCAACCACAAAAAATAAGCAGAGATGAGAAGATTACAGTTGCCCAGGTTGAAAAGGATTGTTTTATACAGTAAAGCAAAGACACCTGAGTCTCAAAGGGGTTTGACATGACTTCAATGGAGAAATCCTATGCTTTTGAGTGGAAGAGCTGGGACAGTAAGTTGAAATATACAATATTATCCCATTGCTATCCAACAGACCTAGAGCTTGCCTAGGATTTTACTGAATCCTTGTATAGGAAGCAAAAAATAAGCTTTAAGGACTGTAGCATTTTAATAAACCAGGAAACATTACAGAAGGTATCTTCTATTGACAAGGATTCCAGCAGGGTATAAAAAGAATTATGCATTACATGACTTTTGCATAGAACCAAGAAATGAATTACATGATTTTCATGTGGCAGCAAGAAATGAAGAAACATTTGTGTTTGCCAAGATGGTGAGATTGCTATGAAAGATACGTGCTGCTGGAAGTTACTGGACAGCAACTATGATAAGACCAGATAAGCCAAGAATTATTATAGGCCAGAATGAGGTCCTTAAATATGAGCATTACATCATGAAAATTGCTCAGGGTGAGATTTTCAGCTATGCCTGCAAGCAAAATGTTTTGGCAGTGTCAGTTATATAAAAAAACACAGAAAGGCTGCACTTCCCTTTGCTGCTTCTATTTATGTGACTTTCATTCAGTATTGACTGAATAGCAAGGCGCACTGACCTGGGTCTTTCAGGGTGAAAATAGTTATCAGTGAGTTCTTGATATATGATGAACTTGATGACAGTGGTGGGGTGTGTAATGCTCTGCTAAGTATGAAATAAAAGAACTTGTCAATGAAGAAAAGTAAATGCCAGATAGGTCTGAATTAATTTGAGACATGCTCAGTAGCAAATGCACAGGAGAAAGGCAAGGTGTATTGTACACATGGAAAACTAGAGATTATAAAATCTTCACAGTACCTAGTAACTTACTACATTTAGGTTAACCTTTATTTGCTGAAACTACATGTTTCTCTCAAAATTCCTTGGGTTGACTTTAAAAGAGTGAGGTGAATTAGGTGAAGAAGAGAAATGCTGCTTTAAAAATGAACAACAGCAGCGTATATTAAATCTGTTTGAAAGCAAATCCTCTAATTTTAATCAGTGTAAGCCTATGCAGAATGGAAGTTCTTGTAACTTTGTCTAATTGTGTTTACAGAACACAGCAAAATGTAAAAAGGATGGCTGAAACAGGAAAACTGACAGTTTATAGGTTTTCAAGTGGCTTCTTGGATCTGTGGTCATAGGAGTCCCATTACTTTTCTGTAAGGCATTGTCTGCATTTCAGAAAATGATAATGCCATTAAATAATTGATTGTTAAGTGTGAAAAATAAGCACAGGCAGGAATTTCTGAAGCGTATTTTCAGCTAACTATGAATAGTGAAAGCAAGAAACTTCATGAACAGGGTTCTGAAAGGGATATAACTTAAGACCTCCAAGTTTTTAGGGGAAAATTTGAAAATATTGAAGGCAAAGCATAATGAATCCAGACTGAAGATCTTAAGGGAGAAAGAGTAATTTTCAAGCATATGGAAGTAGAGAAAGGTACTGGGTTATTGAGATAAAATTGCTCCCCACAATAGGATTCTGTACAAAGCAGTTTTTGTATTTCACAGTTTCGGAAAACTGTTATAAGGCTATGTTGTACCCACAGAAAACTTTATTTCTGACAGATTTAGATAGACAGTAATGAATGTCCTGGAATGGTGAATGCTGTGGATTTATTGGTCTGGTTTCTCTAATGGATTCTTGCACCTTCTAGCAGTAAGACTTGGAAAGCCACTGTATCCCTGGAAAAGAAGATTCTCTGTTTTCAAGATGTGTTGCTAATTATTTATTACAATTTATGTTTGCGGTCCTCTGAATAATCTCTTGAGAAAGATTCAGGTAATCATACTGACTTACAAGTTTCTGTGCTAGAACTGCTTTTAGAATTGCCACTAGAATACTTTTACAGCAGTGAGCCTTTCCTCATAGGAAGGTTATTTTCATGGTCAGAGCCTTTGTCAGAGGATTTTGTGAATGCCAAAATCATCCTTTTAGTGTCCAATTTTGCCTTTATTTCTAGCAAGTTTTTATCTACAGATATATATGACCCTATTGAGATACGCGGTAGCCAGAAAGATCTGTTGTTGTTAGTAATGCCTCTTGTTTGTCTTTTATTTTTTTTAAGATACAAATAATATATTTCATTTATTTAAATTGAATCTACACTTTAATAAAGCAAATTCACTGAAAGAACACAGAGGTTTCATTCTGGGCTAATGGGTACTCACTGCAAATACTCTTACTCGCTTTTTCTTTCAACAGTAGTTTGAATATGGCATCCTTCCCTTTTGTCCTGTTTGTATTTCAGAACAACTTCAGTTGGCTTCAGTCAACTTCAGCCAACTTAAGTTTCCTCTTTTTTTTTATACTGTTTATTAGAAAATGATCATGTTCTTGAAGAAGGTTATTCTTTGCCTAATGCTATGACACTGTGACAACAGGATGGGGAAGCATCTCTGTGTTTCAAATATATCAAGTGCATTCTGCAGATTTTCATGGTTAAGGTGTTTAGAAAAACAGCACAGTTCACAAGAAGCAGACACAGAAATAACACCTGGTTTCTACAGATGGGACATTAACAGCTGCTGTTTTTTTTACACAGCCATGATGTGCCACGGTGCCCATTTATACATATCACACACTGCTCTGTGATTTGGGAAATTAAATGTTGATATATTAAAAACCTTTAAGTATGCTAACATTCATTTAAATAAGTGGCCTGTCGCATACACATCAGCCCTTCACACAGGCAACATTTTAATATGCTATTCTCTGGAGAGTTTTCAATGAAATTTCTGCTTTCAGACACTGCTGCCACATGCATGCAATGAAATGACATACTGTTGATCACCACTGACCAGCCAATATGTTTGCAGGTCATTTGTGATAGGAGAGAAAGGCAGTTTCATCACCAGAGTGAGTAATAAAAGTGATAAAATGTAATCTTGGTAGATAATCCTGTTAAGAGGGAAATTGGAAAGTATTTAACCATCCTACTTGATACTAATAGGCTATTCTATAGGATGAGATTTAAGATTAATAATCAGTATTCATAGACAAAGCTTCCTCTGTACAATTGAAGCTTCTCTGGAGTCATGGGTGACTTGGATTTTTGCAGTTGATATCTGTTTGGTTATTTTTGTTTGGGTTGTTGTTTTTCTCTCTGATTATCAAAGAAAAATCACATATGCATTTAGGCAAATAACAGGATTTTTTAAAGAAAATGTCACCTTCTTCTATCTGTTATTTCCTTTAAAATAAATGTTCTATTTTCTTGTAAAATTTGGCCTCTTTAATAATTTTCTTTAGAGTCAAGACATTGGAAGTTGTTTCTTTCTACCAGTTGTAATGAAAGCAAAGTGCCTTTTTAAGTGAACCAAAGCTAGGTTCTCTTTTACACATGAGCAGAGGGAAAAATGGCTCAGGGGTGCTCCCTGCCGTGGGTGGCTCATGAGAATGCCAAGTAGAATTGCACCCTTTATGTAGATGGGGCTGGAAAAGGCTACTTTCCAGTCCTGCTTTTTCCAGTGGAATGATACAGATCTTCACCACACTGTAAACTATGTTTAGCAGATTAACTCTCAGTCTTATTTTTAGACTATCTCAATATTTGACCTATGCTAACAAAGAACTGATGTTGGCTTTAAGTAAAATTCTTCATTCCTTACTAGCATAATAAAGATTTCATGATTCATGAAGTCTGAACTGGAGAATATGGACTTCAGATAGTTGAATGCACCTGTCAGACATGTAATTAGACTATACAGTTAAAGATAAAATGCTTTAGTAGCAATAGGAAAAATCTGTTAGTTGTTTCAATCTGCAAGTTTTTATGAGTCCTAATAATGAAAGTAATTTTAATATTTTAACTAATTTCTTCTAAATATCTCAGTTCAAAATTCAGTACTAGAGATTCAGGAGAATAAGAAGACCTGCAGAATGACACTATCAGTAGTAAGTACCACATTTTTTTGCAGAAACCTGATAAATTGAACTTTGAAATGTACATGTGAGATTAGGGTCTGATTTTCAGAACAACACTCATTCAGTTTGCACATTTGAATTTTTGCAGAATACAAATACCTGTGCAATAATTTCTTGATTATTGACACAATACTGCAGGAAACCAGTGGAAACCAGTAAAACATGTCCTTTATTTATTTATGATAGACTGTATTTATTTTTACTTTGCTGGATTAAGGCCTGTGTTACAAACTGAGCTGTTGGAAGGGAGAGTCCTCAGAGAGTCAGGTTGTTAGGCAGGAGAGAAAGAGACACCTACAGCAAGAATGTGCTGAATTAAGTGAGAGGTCTGGAAAAAAAGGAGATTGCTTTGATTCTAGAGCAGGTACAATTGATGTCATGTCAATATTCAGCATGGATAGCTACAAGCATTATGAGGGCAAAATATTAATATACTGAAAACCAGAAAACGCCTGGAAGAAGAGATCACAACAGTAAGCGAATCTACTTTATATAAAAAAGACTGTATAGATGACAAATTATTGAAAGAGTAATTTAATTATGGATATCACAGCTCTTGTCTTTTATTTATAAGTGAAGCATTCTCTCCTCCTCTTCTTTTCTTCTACTCAGTGCTTCTTCCTGCATTGCTGCTTCTTTTTCTTCTTAATGAATATAAAAATTATTTTCCAATCTGTGATTGCTGTGATTTTACCATATAAAGTGCTATGCATCTAGTTAATACATTTACTGAAGCTTCATATGCATTTTTATTGTAAACAGAAGGACTAAAAAATATGGATTCACATATATATATGCATACTGGAAATAAATGTGACATTCAGAAAGTACTAAGTTCTGAAGGTTCCAGACTGAAAGAATGCTGTCAGCCTGCCTGAGAGAAATCATCTGTGGGACCTGAAACTAAAGAACCGCTACAGCCTTCCACTTTGAAACAGGCGGTGCAATACAGAATCCATTCATGAAATGAAGTGCTGTTTCCTGCAGACTTGAAACAAAGAGGTATACCTGGGAGAAGAGAGGAACAATAATTGAAACTACGGGTCTTCAATGAGCACCACAGTCTCCATGATTGCAGCTACCTGCACTTTCAGATGCTGTGTAGAGACAGTCTTATACATTCCTGAGAAACATATAGGGCAGCAAGGAAATGTTTTCACCAATTATAATATCTTACCATGACTTGATTCAACTGCAAGGTGTGAAATTAAGAACAGCGCAGCTCTTCTGAGGAGCTGGGTTTGTGTGGAAACAGCAGTCTCTTCTCTCGTAAAAGATAGTAGCCTTGCGTATTAAAAACAAGAAGGTGGTGGTTGACAATCAGCATGGCTTCACTAAGCGGAAATCCTGCCTGACCCATTTGGTGGCCTTCTATGATGGGGCTATGGAACTGACTGACAGGGGTAGAGCAGTTGATATCATCTGCCTGGACTTGTGCAAAACGTTGGACACTGCCCACACGACATCCTTGTCCCTAAATTGGAGAGACATCAATTTGATAGAAGAACCACTCAGTGGATAAAGAACTGCCTGGATGGCCGCACGCAAAGAGTTGTGATCAATGGCTCAATGTCCAGCTGGAGGCCAGTAACAAGTGGCGTCCCTCAGGGCTCGGTGTTGGGACTGGTCTTGCTCAACATCTGTGTTGGAGGCATGGAGAGTGGTATTGAGTGCACCCTCAGCAAGTTTGCCGATGACACCAAGCTGGGTGATTTGGTTGATGCACTGGAGGGAAGGAATGCCATCCAGAGGGACCTTGACACGCTTGTGAGGTGGGCTGATGCCAACCTGATGAAGTTT
>JAOEHY010041472.1:0-13383 GCA_025447955.1 Psilopsiagon aurifrons
AGAAAGTTGGGGCTGTTCATCCTGGAGAAGAGAAGGCTGCGTGGAGACCTCATAGCAGCCTTCCAGTGTCTGAAGGGTACTTATAGGGATGCTGGGGAGTGACTCTTCATTAGGGCCTGTAGTGATAGGACCAGGGGCAACATGTTCAAACTTTAAACGGGGGAAGTTTAGATTAGATATAAGTAGGAAGTTCTTTACTGTTTGGGTGGTGAGGCACTGGGAGGCTCCTGCCCAGGAAGGCTGTGAATTCTCCATCACTGGTGGTATTCAAAGTTAGGTTGGACCAGCCTTGGGTGGCATGGTTTAGTGTGAGGTGTTCCTGCCCATGGCAGGGGAGTTGGAACTAGGTAAAATTAAGGTCCTTTCCAGCCCTAACTATTCTATGATTCTATAAATACATGTCTCTATTTGTGATGGTGCAAGGTATATTTAATCTTCTTAAAAATATCAATATATGCTCCTGAGCTGTAAATGGGTACTTTTTAAATTAAAATTCTATTGTGATGTTAGCTCAGGTTGTATGTATTTTAACAACTCTAAACCTAATGTTTTACATTCTGTGTAGGTTGGCAGAATCAGCCGTTAAATCTTGTTAGATTTGATGCTGGATGTTGATGGTTATTAATGCAGAAATGTCTTTGCTGGTGGTTGAGTTGAAACACGAGTATCTGTACAAACTTGGAATGCTAACATTTGTTTCAGTCATTCAACACCTTGAAAAATTAATAAACTGCTGAATTTAACTAAATTCTTATTTACCTTTTTTTCCCCTTTTTCTTCTTCAAGGTTATGTTCAGGGGATGAGTGACTTGCTATCACCTGTCTTGTATGTTATGGAGAATGAAGTAGATGCCTTTTGGTGCTTTGTATCATACATGGATCAAATGGTAAAAAAAGGCTTTTTTAGCCCACTCAAACATATAAGCTACAGATAGCATTTGGGGTTAATTTTATTTCATATATTTCTTTGGTTTTTTTCAATTCTTTCAAAGCAATGAAGGGTGAGAACCATTATTACAATAACAAAACTTTTTTAAAATAAAGAACAGCTGTAAATAGCAAAATTGTCATTGACAGAAATGACAGTGCTAATGTTTTATTCCATGCAGCATCAGAATTTTGAAGAACAGATGCAGGGGATGAAGACACAACTAATTCAGCTGAGTACTTTGCTTCGTTTACTAGACAGTGGATTTTGCAGTTATTTAGGTAGGTGTATTATTCATGCACGCTATCTGAATTTACCGCATTCTGTATGCACTGATGTCCTTACCAGTCTTTAGACATAATTCCAATAGTAAGATATGGATACAGGAATTAAACATTAATAATACCTAAAAGATTTCAGTAATTGCTTCGTGCCTATTGAGAAACATGGTCAGCTTGTTGCTGATGCTAAATATATACCCTCCTCTGGCAAATACCTTTGATTCTGAAACAGGACTACGATCTTAAAAAAATCAGTGGTATGATTCTGTACCACTGAAAAAGTGTGGTTTGCTCTGTGTTGGTTGGTTTGTTTGCTTTTTCCACCTGTTGTCTTAACCAAATGCATTGTTTATGAAATGTAACACTTTGTTCCTAGAATCTCAAGACTCGGGCTACCTGTATTTTTGCTTCCGATGGCTCCTCATCAGATTTAAAAGGGAATTTAGCTTTCAAGATATTCTTCGACTCTGGGAGGTAAGATGTTTCATCACACAAACTCCAGCAGTCTTTGGACTTCAGAACACAAAGCGTGGGTCATTCTGCAACGTGGTTGATGCTCTGATAGATTTTTAAACTGATTCTATGCAATGAGCTGAGGACAAACTAGCATATGTAACATGTTTTCAGCCAAAACAGCAACTTGGGAACTTAATGAAAAGTACTCCTAAGAGCTGGTGGAGATAAACTGGCTTTTTCAGAAGGTTTGGACAGGGTCCTTCAGATGAGGGTCTGAAGTGGAAGTAGTATGTGGAGAGTATCAATTACCTTTGACTGCAAAACAGCCTATGCTAGAAGAAGCACTGTGTGTATCTGATTAATTCTTTGATATTGGTAGTGTTTTATAGATTAAGTGGAATGAAGCACTGGCAGGGTAGTTTCTGTGTTAGCCAAAACCATGAAGAGGATGATGTCAGAAGGTCCAGTTAATCTTAATTATGACGTCTCCAGATGCCAAATAACACAATTTAAAGCACCCAAATGTAGAAGTTCTGATAGTTCCAGATTAATGAGGGTTTTTTTTTGATTTAGGTGAACTTGGAATTAGATGGAGTAGTTAAGGTGAACTAATATTTTTGTTGAATATTCTTTAGTTCTTTATTCCAAGAAAACTGAGAAGTGTGTCAACAGTACAGCTTTACTGTCTTAAGATACATTTAACAAGAGCACAGCATCCACTGAAAACTCCCAAACAAGAGAATAAATCTTCAGATGAATGGAAGGAGTATTTTCTAGGACATAACATCCTGTTAACTTGTGCTGGGGAACAGAAGGGTAATGAAAAGAACAGGACTGAGATACATAAAGTTTGTACTATAATGAAAAATAATGTTGTTTCTGGTGTAATGAAAAATAATGTTGATGCTTTTATTCACTTTTTCCACTAATGAAAAAGTACTCACATAAAAAGGAGGACCAGTATTTAAAAATGTCTAAAGTAAATCTTTTTTAGCTTTTTATTATCCTTTGGTGGAATTTACTATCACAGGGTAATGAAGTTGTATTTTAACTGAAGAGGGCTAAAAAGTTTATGAGTGACATTCATAAATAAGGGAACCAAAATGTACAAAACCAAAAGAATTCTTTTATTCCGAGGTATAAATGATAATGATTTTGGGGAGATAAGGTATCACCGATCTCAGTTTCCCTCTTCAGGGTGCTATGTCGTTATCTTAGTATGTTTTTAAAGACTAATTTTTCTTTTTAAATTGACAGTGGTATTTTTATTTATAGTCCCAGGCTAGCATGTTTTTATTGCCTCTGCTTTAATGTGTGTATACATCTGCATATAGAAACACACTCTCTTTCTATTTCTGTCTTAGGAAGATGATGGAAACCTATTGATATATCATAGTCTTGTAGGTTCTTTCTAGTGTGTCATAATGTGTGTTTACAGGTATTCTGTATCTTTGCTAGGAGATATGGAATGAGAAAGGAGGTAACTTGTTTTTCTTTTAAAAACTAATTAAGGAATGATGTTCATGTTTTTATGTGAAAGCTAGTGTCACCTTTGTCACAGTTGGAAGTCCAGCTTCAGTTATGAGTAGGAAACAAGTTTTCTATTCGTAACTATGCCACTTCAGTGTTATCAGTGGGTGTATATGTGGGATTTCTACAGGCAAGCTGTAGGCATAGGAGAGCATTTTGCCATTGTAACCAGCACAGAGAAATTAGCAGCTTTTAGGGTATTTCAGTCTGAGTAAAGTTCATGTGCTTTTTTGTAGTAGCACATGAAGTAAGGGAACCCATTTGAAAGCAGTGTTATCCTATGATGAATTCACTTGCAGAGGGTAGAATGTGACGAAGAGGAGGTACCATGTGAGATGCCATTCCCAAGTTGTAGGACTTCTGGAGCATTTTCAGTCTAATCTATGAATTTCAGGGGTGTTCTTTTGGATCTCCAGTTCTGTCCTTGGAGTTGCCTGAACTGCTAGGGTAGCAGTGGATACTTTTTGCTTGTTCCCACCAGCTGCATGTCTTCCAGTGTTGTATCTCAAAGAAAGGAATGGAGAAGGTTGTTCTTTAGACTGGCTATTAGACATATGCGTTAGAGATGTGAGATACCAGTCCACATCAGCTTGAGTGGAGGCTAATCCCAAGCCATGTCCGCTCACTGAGCAAGAGCTGTAATCAGTGTGGTAGGAAATGTGGGTAGTTAAATCATTGCTTCATGGTGCAGCAGTGCACATGCTGGAGAGGCGGCATTTCACTCTGTGTGGGTAAGTTGAGACACATTGTGTTTGCAGTTATTTTGCAATGCTGTATGCACACCTTTTTTTTTGGCCTCTGTGGGACCAAAAGCTAATATGTCTGCAGTAAGGCAGAAAGTAACACCCACCCACCCCCAACACCTGCAAGTACATATGTTGGGGCTTTTGTAGCGAGGGTTTGGGAATAACTTTAGCACCTTTTTTTATAACCATCCCTTCTGTAGGGATTGCTGAGCATGAGTAGTTCTACCAGTTTACATGTAATGTAGATACGTTAAGCCATGCAAATAATTTCTTAGTTTGGAAGACTTCTGTGTAGTTGGTAATCTTAAGTAGGAGAATTTTGCGTGAGCTGAGGCAGAACACACCCATTCAGAAGACTGCAAGCTCAGGTAGTGTAACAGCATTATAGTGAACAATCTGGTAGCCACAGAAGTCTTGAAGAACCAGGTAAGAATTTGGTGACTCAGGCTAATTTTGGTCACTAATTGGCCCAAAGAAAAATTTCAAATAATGGTATGTGCTTAGTTGCCTTCAAAAATAGCTTACTGTTAGTTAAGCCCACTTGGCTTGAGGGCTTATTTTCCAAGAACTACTTTTTGGAGAAAAAGCATAAGCATTTCAAAAGTGGTTTTCCTATTTTAACAGGTCATGTGGACGGAGCTGCCTTGCCAAAATTTTCATCTTCTCCTTTGTTGTGCTATCTTAGAATCTGAAAAACAACAAATAATGGACAAACACTATGGCTTCAATGAAATATTAAAGGTACTGAATTTTTATGCATTGTTTGAATATCTGTTAACTTTTTGGAGTTAATGCAATATGCTCATATTTCCTGCTGGTGTGAGGAAAAAGTGAAGGTTTTATGTAGATGGATACGTCTGCTGAAGGGTTAAATGCAAACTGAATGTCTATGCATTCAAAACGGTTTATCTGATGTCTGTATTTAGGGATAAGATCATTAACAAATATCCCTCTTAGACTGCTTAGTATGCTTTATCTTAATTTTTGCCTTTTCTTCCAGAATCTTATTTGTTAACTCTTCGAAAATATGAGCTGGGGGTACCTAGGAGGGCCAGACAGTTTGTCACATTTAGAAGAACTATGGATTCCTCTTGCAGGTCTTGGTGTCAACTAGCTGCTGCATACTGCATCTTTCAGTACCCATTTGTCAAAGCAAATGGAGCATATTTAGCATTTCATAGCTTAAGGGGCAAGCTTATGAAGTGATACTTACTAGCAGTGCAGTACAGTACAGTATTATTGTATTTTACAATAACACATATTTAGCATTTATCACATTTTTACTATTCTTTGTGAATGTATTTTTAGCATATCAATGAACTGTCTATGAAAATTGATGTGGAATATATACTCTGCAAGGCAGAAGCAATTTCTATGCAGATGATGAATTGCAAGGTAAAGATATTTTGAATATACTGTGAGCATTTATAGACAGTCGAGTGCATAGTTAGCTGTAAGTATGCATGTATGACTTGCAAAATAAGTAATGACTGGGTATGATCAAGAATGTGCGGTATCTTTATATATTCTAGAGGTCTGTAAGCAAAAAGGATTAATTTTGCAGAGTAACATCGTTCACTGGGGAAGAGCAGGATTGTGCCTTTTGGTCGTGATTTTGTTACTCCTACTAGTTAACCTCAGTACAAGTAATTCGATCTTCAGTGTGCTCAAGAAAAATGAGGTGAAAAGTGCATTGCACTAAAAGCATATTGGGCTTATTAGGCAGAAGCTAATGGCTCACTCAATAAAACTAATTTCAGTAAGATGAAGTGTAATAGTTATTTAGACTTATAATTTTATAATGAAGAATATATTGTTCATAAGGAATTGATTCCTGAGCCTAGTGCTGAGAGAGATGGTTTCAGTACAGCTAAATTAAGATGAATGATTACTTACTAGGCCTGGGGCATGAACTTGGGGGGGATGACACCTCATTGTAAACTTTTACTTATTTAATTAATTACAGTGATTTTTAATACTACTTGGGTTTTTTTTTTTTTTCCTGCTTTTTAGGAATTGCCTCAAGCAGTTAGTGAGATCCTGGGGATGGAAAGCAGTTCTGTAACACCGGATTCAGATAATGGAGAAGATGAAAGTGGAGCCATGTTGAATTGTCCGACGTCATTATATCAGAGTATCTCAACACCTGTAATCGCTGCCAATGGTACAAGAGACAGCACTCAACAGATGTCTGAGACGCAGAGCCTGACACCTGCGTAATCACAGTTGGTTACATTGCAGAAAGACTTTTACTGAGCACGTGTTTTTGAAGCACTTGAGAGATGGATATTTAAATTTGGTGTTGATTGAGCTTTAAGGTCGGAAAGAAAATCTGTACTGTAATGCTCTCTCATTAAAGCTTTACAACATGACTCAACTATTTTTGTAGTTTCTTCTACCAAAATAGCCTTTTGTTTTCAGTAACATTCCTTAATATTTTTGTAGCCAAGTGCATTTTTCTTTTTGCTGGTGAACTGGAAATGGATGATGATGAAGCATGAATTTTCAAATTCTGCATTTGGTGAGCTTTCACACGTACTGATTTAAGTGTGAGCTCTTTGGAGCAGAGTCACAATAGGAGCTGAAGCTGCTGTACAAAATTTTCAAGCTGAAGAGATGCTGATGTGTTAAAGAAGGATCGTTTTGTAAATGAATGGGGTTTCCCTATCTCAAATGTTTACAAAAATACTTCTAAGTATTTGTTGCTGGTTGAATGTAGATTTGAAATGGACATTTGTACTTACCCAGTTTAATGTCCAAAAACTGAATTTTGTGTAATTGGGAGTGGATGAACAGTATATTTTTACATTAACATATCTTCCCTTTATATATATGCATATATATATTTACACACATACACACAATATATACATAAATGTTTGTGAATACTAAAAAGGATAGTCATATTTTCAATATCTGAGTAAACTTGACTGTTCATTCATATGAATCAGTTTGACCAAATTAATGCAAAGCTCCAACTTGGGCTCTTTTTCAGAACTTTTCTAACTGAAGGTAACTTTCATGTGAATACATTCAGTTCTACACTTGAGATAATTTTGCAATTGATTTCTTTCAAACTTTACTAATGTTTATCTTTGCTAATATATTAACTGATCAGTTAACTACTTGCACTGTTTTTATGGCAAGATTATTTGGAGAATTAATAAGCAGATAATTGAAAAACAAACCACAAACCAAACGAGTAACTGCAATTAACATGAATGCTTTTTTTTTTTTTGTACATGCAAAAGGCAGTGTGAGTTTATTCCATGCCATGCTGATGTCCTTTGACGTTATGTGAAATTTAACATAACTGATTCAGTGTATTTGATATTTGGTAACTATTGTACATATATAAAATAAAAATCAGAACTGATTTAGTGTTTTTAATTAAATCCTATTTAGAGAAAAAATATAGTTGTCTGATTGTTGATATAAGAACATGAGATAGACGGGATAACGAACAACGGTTAGTCCATTGATATATTTATTTTGTGAGTAATGAAGAGCAGTGGGAGTATCTGTTTATGGCGGAGTGGAACATGCCTTTCATCTTTGGGCAGCTGATGTGTGGGATATGGTGGAGCTCTTCTGGAGCAGTTTTGCTTCTACAAATGTTATTTGTGCCATCTAAAGCAAATGCAAGTAATACAAAAAGGCTTTAATAGGTAAATCAAGTTGTTACAATAATTTGAGACCTGATTAAACTTCTCTCACCAGTTGTGAGCAAATACTGGAGAGCTGAATCAGTATAGATTTTGTTTTTAATATTGTCAGTGTGCTATCTCTCATCAGTTAATAATAAATGTCTGATGTGGTTGAAGTCAAGGATTGACAGCTCAGTGTATCTGTAGCCTTTCATTTCCTGTCCAGGAAATTAGCATTGTGCCTTTGTTCACTGTTGAGCATTGTACTGCTTGGTGGTTAGTTTAACGTGGCATAGAATGCATAAAAGCATTGGAACTTACATAATCAACACTTTGGTTCAAATACACTAAGCAAGTTAGTTTCAGTATTTTTGGAGCACCTAGTTCACTTTGAAGTGTACTTGCAAAATGGTTTTGTCAAATTATATTAAGGTGAAACTGGAAAGGGGGGGGTGGGAAATGTCTAAAACAGAAATGCAATGGGCGAGTCTGTCAGTTAACTGTGCATGATTCTTGGTTATTCAGGACATGCAGCCACAAAAATATCTTGTTACATGCAACGTATTAAGATGCTGAAGAAAATCATAACTGACTGAACAGGAGTATTCAGATGTTTAAGAAAAGCACGTTTAAGTGGATTTCTATTATTTCTTAGAATTAACAGCTATGGCTCCCTAGAAATACTAGCAGCCTTTAAAGTTTGCCTTTCCATTTTGAGTATGATTCTTGATCTTTTCGCTTCATATTAAGCACATGAATTTCAAGGATGAAATATTTGCTTCTGAATTAACAGTGAGCAGCTGCTGTGGAAGGCTTGGAGTAGGTATGCTTGCTCTGCTTCCCAACAATAAGATCAGATCCCCCTTGCAGCATATGTTATCTGTAGTTTCCTTCCTGCCAGCCTTGCAGAGAGCTGGAATCACGGAGAACCTCATCCTCCACTGAACTACTGATTCTTGGGGATGAATTTAGCCTAAGCTGATGAGACAACAGATGCCAAGAGATCTGAATCAGGATCATGATGGCTGAAAAAATGCCAAGGCTTGGAGGTTCGGGATGTGCAGTTTTGTAGGTGAATCATTTGGACGACTTAGAATTAAGAAATCGAACTAGCTGAAGACATTTTTGGTTGTCAGGCTATAAAAGAGGCAATACTTGTTTAGTTCTAGCAAACCTCATTTGTTTTTAATGCTTTACTTGAAGATAATTATCTTTTGGGGTATTTTAGAGCTTTAAATTTTTCAGTCCTAGCAGTATACCAGTGTTATCTGTTCCAAGGTAAAAATTACATTTATGTAGGTCTTCTTGAGAGAGCTTTTTCTTTGTTTGCCTATGTGGGCAATTAAATTTGTTTCAAAAGTACATTCTTGGGGTCTTCTGTTGGAGGGCACTGGAATGGGTTGCCCAAGGAAGTTGTGAATGCTCCATCCCTGGTGGTGTTCAAGGCAGGGTTGGACATAGCCTTGGGTGTGGCATGGTTTAGTGTGAGGTGTCCCTGCCCATGGCAGGGGGGTTGGAACTAGATGATCTTAAGGTCCTTTCCAACCCTAACTATTCTGTTGATTTTAAAGAGGATAGCTTACAGAAAGGAACGTTGGCCAAAGCTTCTTGGAAGTTTGGACCAATGTGAATGTTTATAAAATGTTTTTGATACCAGGAGGTTAAAATATGAAAGGATGATACGAAGTTGCCCGTAACCATCACTTGACACATCAGTTGTATTGACTACATTTAGTAAATATATGCCTGTCCTGTTCCTCTATGATGACCATGTTTGCACCTTGTGAATGTTTAGCCAGGGACCTTCAAACGTATGTGAAGTGTGGAGGTTTGTATTCATTGTTGTGAGTAATCTTTATGAAGACTTACATATATGTTGTAACAGGTCCTGCTTGCTTTAAGAACCACACATGGAAATACTGTGTTGTTTGTATTAGGAATTGGGCTTATTTTTAATCTGTAGTTTAATTAAAATTTAGGTGTTAAAGTTCAACAAGCCCAGTTTTGTCATGAGCAAGTTTTTTCTTAAAATCTGTGAGTTTTTCTAGTGGAGAAATTTAAGATGCTGTTGGTGCCCCTTCAGTTATTCTTTCTAGTTTTTTTCTTACATATTCCGCTATGAAATTCTTTAGCCTCAGTGATTCCTCAGTACTTTCAAATACATTCGTTAGCACTGAATCAAAGCTCTATTGTTGCAACATTTCAGAAAGCCAAAAAAAGCATTCTCTTAGCTTCCATTTTTTGAAATATTTTAATTCAAAATGTAAGCACTTTCTCCTTTTCAAAATAATTATCTGTTACAAGATCATTGCCTAACATGAAAAATGATTTTATTACAAATGATTTGGCATTCAGAATTTGGACAGTGAACAAGTTTTGTATTGCTAGCATGTTTCATGCATCCTAGTGTGATGCAAATGAAGTCTTACCAAGTTTGTGACTGAAATTCCATAGGTAAAAAATATCTGTTCTCCTTAGATTGTTCCGTGTCAGACACCACAAATAACAGTGCTGAAGAGGTTAATGAAATGTTAGAAGTGTATCTATGAATTTGTTCACATTGCAAATGGGGGTAATGACTTGTTTTGGAGATGTGTTAACTATTCCTCAGACTCAAGTTTTAATCAATATTCCTGTACAGATGCAATTTAAAGCTGGAGTTTGGTCCATGGGCTGTAGAAAGCTGGCTGGTAACATGGTTTTGTCTGTGGCTGGCTAAATAACATATATTTTTCAATCCTGCTGACTATTCAGAACATTTCTAGTAATTTTCTGGTGCCATCTCTCTGTATGTGAAAGGTTTGCTTTTAGAAGAGAATTTCCATGGTCTGCTCTATGGTGGCTGGGATTAAAGCAGGAAATCCTAACCCTTGGTTCTGTATGTGCAATTATATACCTGTATCTAGCTCTGCTGTTGGCATGACTGTATATGAGCATGGTAAAGTGATGAGATGCAGATACCTAAGTGAGCACTTAACAGGCATTTCATATAAGCTTGCTATTATATTTGATTTAAAGATGCTTTCAAATGCACTTTTTATGGTGTTAAAAGATGAGTTGTGCTTCATGATCAGTAGGACTTGAAAATGTCTGCTATTCAATTAAGTGATGTTATTGCAGTGCAGGCCTTGTTTAAATTAAGCTTGAATTTCATTTTTCATTCAAGTGGGGATTTAAAACCTTTTTTTTTAGAGAATAGGTGCAATTTTTTTCATGTTAAATCACTATGGCACAAACTAATTTTCTGATGACTTGCAAACAAAAAATACATTGTAGGCTGTCACTTTTTGCCTCATCCAAAATTAATTTCACAATTGAATCAAATACATATTTCAGACTGTCCATGTAATTCAAGCAAATGAGGTCTTCTAGATGGGTTACATTTGAAGGAATTCAATTATAGTATGTATTTGGATTATACAGGCTACATGTACCTTGGTTAACATTAGTTCTTAGACTGTTTCTACATACACGTCTTGTTATTAACCAACTAACTGCAGAGCCCTGTTGTGCAGAGCTCAGACTTCTGCCCAGTCTAGCAGTTCAGCAAACGGTGGTCACTTTTTTCCCCTCTGTGTGGTGTGTTTGACCCCGACCAGCAGCAAGCACCCACCCAGTCCCTCACCTGCTCCCCACAGGATGGGGAGAAAGTAGAAAGAAGGCAGGAAGGCTCATGGATTGAGACAATGACAGTTTAATAAGGAAGGCAAATCCTGCTCCCACAAGCAATGCACAAAGGATTTCATTCACTACTGCCCCCTCAGCAGACAGAAGTCCAAGCACTTCTGAAAAACAAGGTTTAAGCACAGGTTCCTTGGAAAGATGCATGCCATGACCATGAGTGTCCCTGCTTCCTCCTCTCCCTGAGCTTTTACTGCTGAGCACAATGTTATGTGCTATATCCTTTTGGTCAGTTTGGGTCAGCTGTCCCAGCTATGTCTGCTCTCAACCTCTTGGGGAAGAAGCTAGAGCATGTCAATACTGTGCAGGCACTGCTTGGCAACAGCTGAAACACAGGTGGAGTGTTATCAATGCTGTTTTAGGCACAGACCCAAAGCACAGCACCATAAGGGCTGGTACAAGGAAACTTAACTCCATCCCAGCCTGACCCAGTTTGGTATGCTGACATTCTTGATGGTATCTGAGATCATGTTAGAAAAAAGTGAATCCCTCCTGCTGAAGAAGACACTTCTTAAGTGCCCATCTAGACCTGATGCAACATATAGTTGTGTTGCATCTAAGCAGCTTGCATTCACCTATTCTGTTGCTTGTCATAATTCAGTGAGATGAAACACCAGAATTTCCAAAACATTTTTGGTGTATGAATTGGTCCAGATGTCCTTTAGGTTACATGGATGCATGCCACCTTTGGGCTAGACTCTTAGAGAGCTTTCACATACTCTTCTGGTTTTATTGTTAAAGTAACCAATGGAAGAAACCAAGGAAGTCTTTAAAGTACAGATATTCGGGTTCAGGGACTTCATAATCCCTCAATCAGCAAAGCAGGGCAGCTACTGCTACCAGAAGTGGCAGTCCTGGTTCCCTGTTCTCTGCTCTGTGCCAATACCTCTTTTATGCTGGTATGATTGATTTGTTCAGTGTATGGTGAATCACATGAAGGAGCTGACAAATTGCAGGCTTAACCAGTTCTTTTAGCCAGATCAATCATACCAGACATTTTTTCACTATAAAGTATATACATGAGTATATACATACAGCAAGTTAGTTAAAATCATAGGTTTGCAATATCAGAAGGCACTTTTAAAAGCTTGTTAATAACAGACAAAGCTCAACTATCTCCTGCTAGAAGGTATGACTCTCTTCTGGCATTATGTCAATCCACTGAAGGATATGAAGGTATCCATTTGGAGGATACCTTCATAGATCCTGCAGTCTATTAGGCAAGCACTTTGCAGGTGTTTGTGGACCTTCAGGGCAGCTTGAATGACAGCATGTAGCTGGGGATTTTCTGTAACTTCTGACTCCCTTTACATGAGCTCTGCCTTCTCTTGTAAACGTGCAGCTGGTCATCTACAAGTATCCTTTCCTCTGCCAAGATCTGTTTAAGTCTTGTAACTGTTATGGCATCTCTGAGCTTAGGTACAGTCTGGGAATTTACAGGTGGTCTCTACCCAGTCATTTATGCTATTATTGAATAGTACAGGAGACGAGGGTAGGTACTTCTGGCTTTCTGTTCTCTGTGCCCTTTCATTTAGCTGTGAAACCACCCTTTTGCCCAATCTATTAGTTCTATCTGGACCTGGTTCCTTATCTGTCTTGTGAGAATGTTATGACACACCATGCCAAATGCTTTACTACCATCAAGATGAATGACGTGTATTGTTTTCCCTTGGTCCACAGAACTGTCATAAAAGGAAATGAGATTTGCTTGGCTCAATTTATTCTCAGCAAATCCATCTTGACTGTTTAATCATCTGTTATCGTCTACGTCTTTACAAACAATTTTCGTACTTCTGATTTTCCAACAAATGAAATTAGACTGGTCTATAATTCTTCATCCCTTCATCCTCCTCAATATCTTCTTGAAAATGGACATAGAATCATAGATTAGTAAAGGTTGGAAAGGGACCTTATGATAGAATCATAGAACAGTTAGGGTTGGAAAGGACCCCAAGATCATGAAGTTCCAACCCCCCTGCCATGGGCAGCGACACCTCACACTAAACCATATCACCCAAGGCTCTGTCCCACCTGGCTTTGAACACTGCCAGGGATGGAGCATTCACAACTTCCCTGGGCAACCCATTCCAGTGCTTCACCACCCTTACAGTAAA
>JAOEHY010041475.1:0-10555 GCA_025447955.1 Psilopsiagon aurifrons
ATTCTGAACCAGGCATTTCGAAATGTGTCCTCCTCTTGGCTCTCTGAGGTATGTGGTTTGTTTTGTGGTTTCGGGGTATAGAAAGACTTAAATATATAACTCTTACAATTATTACAATTTCCTAGACAATATTGAACATATTGGGGTAGGGCAGGAGAAGACAGGAGGTGCATTCACTGTAGGGTCATAGAAACATTGGTTGGCAGCATCAGCTGGAGGACTCTAATTCAACCTCATGCGTAGAGCAGAAGTGCTGTCAGCTCTAGTCTGGCTTAGCCGTGGTTTCATCCAGCTAAACCTTGAGTCATGTTCACAATTCCTTAGTTCTCATTTCCCCACAACCTGTCACAGGCTGTACTATCTGCCTAAAGACACCTTCATCCTGCTGTCCAACCTGCATTTCCCAAGGCACAGGCGGCGGCTGCTGCCCTTTGCTGTAGTGCTTGGCTCTGCCACAGAGAGCTTGGCTTTACCCTTGTAGCTGTGGGCAGCTACTGGGCTGTCCTTCTGTGTCCCCTTTGTCAGACTCAAGAAGCCTGAATCCCCCAACCTATCTTCCAAAGATGTGTACTCCATGCCTCAGAACACCTTGGCAGAATATCCCAGAACAGCTCCAAACCAGCCCAAGTCTCAACAGGACGTGGGAGTCCACGTCTGTGGTGAAATCCTGGCCCTAATGTACAAATGTGTTCCAGGAAGAGAAGTCAAGGGAGGTTTAATAAACAGGTTCTGTTAAACAAGTAAAGATATTTCATCTTCTCAAGCATATATCTGTGGAAACCACAGCGTGGATTAATTTCTGTACTGACCAGAATGGTCATGAAATCAAAGCAACATCTGAGTGTTGCAATATGTTGTGGATTACGTCCAGTCAGCCACTTACCTCGCTCGCTCACTCCCCCCGGCTCACAGCAGGATGGAGAGGAGAATGGGAAGAATGTAACTTATATGGGTTGTGATCAGAACAGTCCAGTGTCTAAGGTATAACACAAACCACTGCTGCTGCCACCAATAACAATAATGACAAGGGAAATGCAAGGGAAGAGAATACAACCGCTCACCACCCACCGACCAGTACCCAGCCCAACCCAGCAGTGATTGAACCCTTCCGGTAACTGCCCCCAGTTTCTATAGTGGGCATGAGGTGCTGTGGTATGGAATACCTCTTTGGTCAGTTTGGGTCAGGTGTTCTGGCTCTGCTTCCTCCCGGCTCCCCCTCCTCCCTGGCAGAGCATGAGACTCCAAAAGTCCTTGATCAGAGTACACATTACTGAGCAGCAACTGAAACCATCGGTGTTATCAGTGCTGTGCCCAGGCTGAAAGTCAAAAACACAGCCCTGCACCAGCTACTGAGAAGGAGAAAAGCCCAGGACACTATAGCTTATGAAAAAATGTGTGTTTGTGACTGTGTGGTGGAAGGGAGGAAATCCCCCAAAATTCAGTCTCTGGAGTTGCTTCAGTTTCTTCGGACTTCCATTTTACTTGAAGAAAAACTGTAGGGTGTGAGATACTTCCCAGTCCTACCTACTGCCCTGTGATTTCCCATGCTGTCAACCAGGCCTGCAGTCAGCCGGAGCAGTGCATCAGTCTGGTGCTGCTGCTTTTCCCAGGTAAATTTTGCACTTTCTGGAGATGAGTGATCTGCTGCCCATAGAGGTGAGCACAGCCGGAAGGAGTTGGAATGAGACATGCTCCAAGCTTGCATGGAAAGTGCATTTATTCATGGAATCACCTTGACAGGCTGTGCTGAAGACTGATGTTGGCTATTCCAAATACAGCAGTGAAGCCAATGTGCTGATAAGTAGAAGGAGGGAGCTCTACGAGAGAGAAGGAAACTGGAGAGATGGAAGAAAGGGGTCACGTGAGCCTAGAAAATGCAAAAGGACAGATCCCAGCTCTGTTAAGACATCCCCTTTGGTGCTAATCCTTCATGTGAGGAGTCATTGCTAGGAAGATGCAGTCAGGAGTGATCTGTGCTCACTGATATCATGCTTGGTCCTTCCTTTTCCTCTTATGAGCATGCATCTTCTTCATCCCTGACCACCCAGCCTGACCTCACTGCCAGGATTTCCCCATCGATTCAACACTTGCCGTAAGATTAGCAGCAAGCCAGCCCTCCCCCCGAGTCATGGGGTTTTGTGTCTTGAACTTTGAGTAAAGACATTTTATTCCTTGGGGAAACCCATCTGTCTGACATAACCTGCGCTGCATCTGCAACCACTTCTATTCCCCAAAAGACACAGACGTTCTCTGCTCATTTTCACACCACAGTAGAAGGACCTGGGCACATGGGAAAGAGCTACTTTGAAACCCGAAGATGTGACCCCAGTGATGATGTGATGTGACCTGCAGGTATACCCCAAAACCAGACATCAAGAGAGGAGCTGATTTACTGTGCAAAGCTTTTAAGTATCTAAAAGTCAGACAGCTGTGACCAAGCTATCAGCTTTGACAGCCTTTATACTCAACTTCAATTTGAACTATTTTATAGTCTTACGTTTTGCATTTGCTTAATTTGGGCTAACATGAACTCATCTCTGGAGACGCCTTTTTCTCTCCATTGAACATAAAGGACAGGTTTGGAAATCAAATGCTTGAGTTAGGATGAAAGAATCCCATCTATTTTGAGGATGAGCATCTCTTATTATTTCTTCCTTTGTAAGATTTTTATACAAGATTAACACCTCCATGTTTCATAGGTTTCACAGCACTCTTATTTTTCCTTTTACATCAATATTTCATCCACATTTTGCCTCCAGGAAAATATCCTGGGTTTTCCTTGCTGCTCTCTCTTCCTCCATCAACACCCAACCCACAGAAGTACTGGCGTGCGTCTGTGATGGGGGGATTCTGTGATTGCCTAATCCTCCCCAGTGGACTCTGTGCAGCTGCATGAGACTCTGAAAGTGGAAGTAACGGGCTGATTTTTGGTCTCCAAAGCTGAACAGAACTGAAAGAGTGAAAGTAACCACAGCAATGCCACAGCTCTCGGCTAGTGGGTTATTTGTGCCTGGGTGATGCTTCATTGGTGACAAGAAGGAGATCCCACTGTCACCTCGGGGTCACCTGCGCTGCATGCACAAGGACCGTGTCACTCAGTCTAATGGAACGAATATAACTGAAGTTACCCGAATCCTGTGCCAACTTTTTCAGCTGAACTATTATATTAAATATATATGATATATATCTATTATATTTTAGCTGAGCTAATATTATATTAAAAACACTGTTGATCCTTATGGGGAAAGGATGGATTGAACACATCTCTCTCCAAAATGCAAGCATTGCCACAAGCCAGCATTCAGCATGTTGTGTAAAAGAATAGCCCAACATAAATAGTTTAAAAAGGATAATCCTGGGAGGGAATAGGCACCCTGGAAAATCCTTTACATCTGTATCTTTTGGCCTCGTTTTCTCCAGAAATATAATACTTCTTATGTGATCCTGGACAGTCATAAATGGTTTGGGTTGGAAGGGACCTTAAAGCTCCTCCAGCTCCAACCCCTGCCACGGGCAGGGACACCTTCCATAGAGTAGGTTGCTCCGAGCCCCTGTGTCCAACCTGGCCTTGAACACTGCCAGGGATGGGGCAGCCACAGCTTCTGGACAAGGGCTGTGTTGTCTGTGCAGGAGATGGGCCATGCTCCTTAATGGAGAACTGCAGGACAGAGCTGCTTCATGATCCCTTCTGGGACACTGGGGAGGAACAGAAGAAGCAGCTTCTGCTTCTGCTGGGCACCTCAAAGCTTCGGTCTGATCTGACTCAGCTCTTTAACCATCACTTGAAGCTCACACTCGTTGGAACACCAGCAAAGGTGAACATACTTGGGGTGAGATGTGTGTGTCTCAGCATCCTGGCTGCTGCAGAAGAGTGTGCTGGCAATGAGGTGTCTACACTGCCTGTCTGTCCTCGCTGACATCACCAGAGAATGTCCCCAAGCCAGAGGTGACACACAGGTCAATGAGGGTGGCATGCCCAGCATCCGGACACCATCCGGTTCTGCCTCTGGCTATGGAATACCAGGATCTTTGCTGCCCCCTAAGGAGAACAGTCCTCAACAGCATGCATCTCCTCCGTTCACATGTCCAAGTAACATTTCTCTTCCTTACATCTTGCTCTCTTACGCCCATTTGTTTTCTGATGCTGTGGTTTAGTCATTCCTAAAGACCTGCAATGTTCAGTTCACTTATCATCTCTTTGGCTATTCATTTGCTACTTCCATGAGGACCAAAGACTTGAGAAGATTCATTGCACCTCTTTTTCTGCAGTAGAAACAGTGCTGTCCTCTGATGCTGCTGGTTCAAAATCCCTTTTTTCCTGCACCCAGGTTTTTCCATTTCCCTGCATTTGGACAGCTACCACATAGCTTGCCCTGCTTTGAACATGAGGATGGACTGCTGTCGTTAGCATCTGATAGTATCAAAACTGAGGCAGGTACCAAGAGAACAACCTCAAAGAGAATCCAGATCTGCACTTCAATACACTTTCCCTTATAAGTGCTGCAAGTTTGGTTTCTTTTCAACTATGATATGGAAAAAGTATTGGAAGTACTTCATGCACAAACCTCTGGGCTCCCAACTGGGAGAAGACTGGAGGGTCCAATAGGATTTTTCCATGACTGACCATTGCAAGTTGAAGAAATGGAGGTTTGTCTTACAGGTCAGACCACATGGGAGCTGGCCTGCAGGATCCCTCATTCAACAACACTCGCACCTCCTTTCCATGTAGAAAGTGCACATGTAGGCACTGCCTACACTGATGTGGAAGGCAGAATAGTGCCAGTTACTAACCATTAAAGCACAAATTTTATACAAATCAGTGAAATGCAAAATCATGACCTGATAGAGACTGCAGGAGAAGGATAAGTTCTTGGCTTCTTCTGGTTATTTCTGGTTATAACAAGCAACTCCTTGTTGCAATATTCCTGGACTCTTATCTATATTTTATGCACAGTATATTTTTATATATATATTTATGTGTGTATATATATTTATATATATATACACTTAGGAAAGTTTTCCCAGATTGATTAAAACTGTGGACAAGTGGAAGAATTTGGCTTCATTCCCACTGCTCATTTGGTCACAACTAAACTGGACTCATTTTCCTCCACTTCCAAAAGAAAATCCCCCACATAAACATTGTAAACAGTTACACTGTAAGAGTTAACCCAGGTCAGCTTTCGTTGATACCAGTTCCATGGGAAAGGTCCCTGTTATCCAAGGCTGGCTTGCTGCAGGTTGGTCTGCTTGGGAATTCACCATCAGGGCTTTTGAAATCTCTCTGTTTCCATTGCAATGTTGATATCACAGCTGGGTATTGATTGGATTATCTGATCTGGTATCTGCTTTGGCTGCTTAGTGTTTCAATGTGGGTAATTGAAGTCCTTTCTGAAGAAACAGAACTATGGTGTTGATCGTCCTCTTCCTTTCTCTATTTATAACAACTCTGGGTGGCAGTGCTCTAACCATGACCTGATACTTTACTGTGTGAGAAAACAGAGAACCAGCAAGGGTTGCCTGGACATCAAGCTCAGCACTTTGCTATTCTTCTTCAGAAATACCCATCAAATGCTATTTTAAACTACAGCCACAGAATCCCATTGCTTCTATATACTGAGACATGTTTTCAATGGCCAATCTTCTGCACTAACAGAATGTAGCAGTATCAGACCCAAAGAGAAAGGACAGAGCTAAGGGAGTGAAACCCAGTGCAAGGAACTGCTTCCCCTTGATGCTTTCACTGGGCTACAGGAGGGAGCATTTGCTAGGTCAAGAAAATGAACCCTTGTGGTTCAGTATCCAGGGTAAAATGCACAGCATGAGGCCTGGGGACTAAGGGTCTGTATAGAATGAAATAGTCATGTTCCCTGCAGCTTTTAATCCAAGTGCATACAAAACATTGCCAGACACCTCTAACTCTGCTCTAACGTGAAGCTCAGGACAAGGGATCCTTCTTAGGGTCCTTGACTTTTGTCATGCCCATTTCTGATGGTGTTTGGTCATAATTATTTGCAACCTTTAGTCCCATTTCCACCCCACTAAATGCTGTAGGAAACCAGTGTCTTTCATCCAGCTGTCCTTAGAGAGAACACAGAACAACCCTTCTCATTCCCTATACCCTCTGAGTTCATAGGAGAGCAGCCTACCAAACCTTATTCTCTGTATCCACCCCCCCAAATCCCTCTTACGCTTTCCTAAGGGGAGAAAACTGTCTCCACTAAACCTCCTTTATGGGCAGATTGGGATTCTACTTGAATCAGCAGTGGCTGCATTGGGATCCTATTTGAACACGAGCTCAGCAGTGGCTGCATTGGGATCCTATTTGAACACGAGCTCAGCAGTGGCTGCATCGGGATCCTGTTTGAACACAGGCTCAGCAGTGGCTGTATACCAGCAAGCTGAATTAGGTATGCCCCCAGGATCTATAGGATGACATTAACAACTGCAGTTACAAAGCCTTTGCAACAGACAAGGGAAAATACATAGCCTGGCCATATTGATTTTATTCTGAGAGGCTGCATACAAGCAGACCGTGAACATCTGTGTGTACTCAGAGAGAAGCCAGTGGGTCTAATGACCCCGGAGATCTGCTGGGAAGAGAAATACAAGTGCGTGCTGCAGCAGTTGTGGCAGTGCCCCACGGGGAATGAGGAAACAGAAGGGGAAGTTACCAGACACCCTTATCTGCTTCTGACACATGATGCTGCAAGTAAGCAAGCTTGGGAGCAATCCTGAGGAAACAACAAACAGCAGTTGTCACCCCGGGTTTGGGCAGGCAGGAGCAAAGGTCCCCTGGAGAACAGCAGAAACCCTCTCTTTTCTGTGAGTTTCCCTTTCTGTGTAAAGAGGCAGATTTATGACTGGGTATAAATTGCAGTGGGGCTCGTGAGGGGTCAGCCAACCGTTTCTTCAGGAAGAGGAGTGAAGCACCAGCTCAGTTGCTTGTCCTGAGACTCTGCTTCAAGGTAAGCTCTTAGTCCTTTTCTCACCATTGACTGCAGTGTTTCAAGTGTCTCTTTAGCTTCAGGATAAATACATCAGACAAAGTGTGGGCTGTAGTTGCTGAGCTTTAACATCCACCTTCCAAGGAGAAAGTGAGAGATTTTGCATGCACTGTGTTTTGCAGCTCTTTCTTTATCATTTTATGCTAAAGAAGGCAAGGACAGAAGGAATAACTTGAGAAAGAAACTCAAGAATAGGAAAGTAAAGATCTGGAGAATATGAGAGAGGTTCAGAGGCAGAAGAGACTGGAAAAAGCTTGGAAATTGTCACCACATGAGATAATAATGCTCACGGTCTTTGAAAAACTGATAAAATCAGGTGGGATCCAGGAAAAAATAGCACTTTTGGTGATGCTTGGATCAGATCCTTAAAGAAGGAACACTCTTTCCAAAGAGAATAAACTACCTCACTATGAACTGGCCCCCAGAAGCTGATGCCATTAGGTCTGAAGCCCTCACCAGCCGGGGCAATGTGCCACACATCTGGAAATGTCACCAAAACCTGGTGGGATGCTCTGAAGTGGTGTCAGTATTCCTGCTGCTCCCCTTCTGTCCCAGCCAGATGTTGAACCTGGCTAAGGATGCTTGGGGGAATGATCAGCATGGGAAGCCTTGGGAACAGATGCACAAGATGCCTGATGGCGAACTGAGATGTATAAGTGTAGGAAAACAGATCCTGGCTTGCTGTGGTGTTTTAATCATTCATCTTGGTGGTTGCAGTTCCTCCTGCCTGTCTTGAACATCAGCTCGAGGTTGAATTATTGCCCAGGCTCCAGCAAGGTATTGCTTAGCTAAGAGTGAACACCAGGCATTGCTTGCATCTGATGCACAGATACAATCAGGCATTGGTTGTCTCTCAACACCCTTCCCACAGCACAGGAGTCTGCCAAAGCTTGTACAAGATGCACTGAAGATGCTGGGTGCAGAGCCCCCTCCTGCTCCGAGGGTGCAACCTGGCACTCCTATACACCTGATCTGGCAACATCCCTTATCTAATGCGTTACTGTCGATTGATTACAGCATGCTCCGAGCATGTGGGAGTTGAGTTTGTACCCTCTGCCAAGTGCAACATTGGGAAAGTGTGGATTTAAGGTCTTATTTTGGCCTATTGACAGAGTCTGCTCCAAGCTGACAGGCAAGACTTGATCCAAGGTTATCAGGAATAGCCACAACACACCTTGAATAAGTACATTTCAGTTGCCAAGTCACCTGGAAAAGTCACATCCAACTGTTGAATGAGTGAGGGGGGAGAGGAAGGTTATTGAGTGCCATAGCTCCATCCATGACCTTGCAAAAGACCTCTGGAAAAACACATGTCCTGGCTCCAGCCTTGGATAAACTGTCTTTAAGCCCTGTTTGAGAAATCAAACAACTCTGTGTTCCTGGAGACCATATATAAACCACCCTGAGGCCAGAGCTGGCTTCAGACTGTAGCAGAGGCATTTGAACGTCCTGTTCCACTTGAGGGCTGTGAGCAGAGTCCTGTGAATAAAGTCTTAATGTGCTGCCCTTCCACACGGTAGGTTGGTTTCTCTATATCTGTTATTAAGTTAGTTAGATGTATTTTAAGCTCATGGAGGGGGTGGTGGGGAAGAAGGACTTTTCAGTAGCTTTTCTGCCTGATTTAGGGCAGATACAGTCATGTTCTGCAGTGTATTGTGATAAGCCAATTCTTGAGGTTCGCTTTTCTGGTTTCATCTGGTTGGTCATCACATTTCCTAATTCAGAACTAGTAAAACGATAAAGGACCAGATGTCCTGGATCAGAGCAAGGCTGTATCTATACCAGTACCCTGAATCCAGTGGAATTTAATAGATGGGGGTCAGGGAAAAGCATAAGAAAACAGCAAATGTGCAAGGTGATTTTCCAAGCCTTCAGTAGTCCTCAGCTCAGCCACTTCCCCAGCCAAGGTGGGGTTTGTGTTCAGAGGCCAAGGCAGCTTTCTCTCCGTGAATCCTTGTAGCTGCTTGTCCTGCCTTATTTAAAATGCTCATTGTTTTAGAGCTACTCTGTAGCTTTAAAATGGAAATATCACTGTTACTCCAAAGCAGCAGAGAGAAGACAAAGCGCCCTGCATCGCTGCCAGCATCACAGGGAATTACTCAGTTCTCTCCAAAAAGAAAGATCTTGCTGACTGCTAAAAATCGTGTCAGCCCCCAGGAAGGACAAAACAGGACCTGCTTCTGTCGGAGAAATAGAAAATCCCGCCCCAGTGCCTTTCACAGTACAGGAAAAAGCAATCAGCAAAGCTAAAGATGTGGATCGGCAGGAATCCTGTGCAACCGTGGGAAGAGCTGCCCCTTGGTGTCTGCATTGCTACAGCAACAGGCAGATTGCTGATAAGATACAGGTGTCATCCCTCAGGCTTCCCTCATCCCCTTCTCTTTCTGTATCCATGTGTCTGCAAGTTCATTATCTGGGGTTGGACACCCTGAAAATGCAAGTTGGGGTCAAAATGGCATTCAGAACCCAAAGCTGGACCACTTTGGGTTAAACAGCTGACCCAGCTATAGGGGACATTAATCCTGCTGCGAGTACAGAGGAGTTACAGGAGAGCTGCATCTCTGTGTGAACTTAGATGGGGCCTGAGACATGTAGGAAGTGCAGCATCACTGTTATTTCCCTTCCAAATCCCCCGTGAGACTAAATCTCAGCTCAGCATTGCAGGTGGCTGAGCAGAGTATGTGCCTAGCTGCAGGTCCTCTGCTGTGGGCAGGTTCTCAGGGCAAAGGGATTGAGGTGGTACTCCAAAACAGGAGCTTCCAGCCCTATTTCTCCAGTGCTAATAGAAAAGTTGAGCTCTTGGTCAGCACAGGTAGGTTGGAAAAGGTGGTTTTGTTCCACCACCATGCCTCGGTTCCCTAAAAAGCTTTGCTGTGTGAGCTGATCAGACGTGGGATGGGTTTGGATCCCTCCTTGGACAAGCTAAATTCTCTCACTGCTGCCTCCTCTAGGCACCTAAAACCTATTTTAGACTTCACCCTCATTCCCCTGTTGATGTCTCCAGATCCAGGAGGGCAGAAGTTGTCCCCTTCTCGTTCTCTCATAGTCCCCTCCTCTGCAACCATATCCCACAGGCACAAGAGTTACTCCAGGCCATGATGAGCCTTCTCCAGGTTGATTGTACCTCTGCATTGCCCTCCAGGTGAGCAAGAGCACCTCCACTCGAAGTCCTCCCCACGATGCTGTCACTGCTGCTGCTGCAGGTCTTGGCGAGCTGCCTCTGGCTGGGACACAGTGAGGTGGTGACATCCTTTGAAAGCTCATGCCCTCAGTTCTTCTTCCAGAAAACCCCCCCAAATGAAGCCCTAGAGCCAGAGAACCCAGCCTGGATCTGCCAGCGTTACAAGAACCAGTATTACTTTGCCACCCTGTATGACAGGAGCAGGCGTATTCCTGTATACTCTGCTTACATCTACCAGCCTGCAGCTGGCAAGAGACCCAACACATGGCTGGTTGAGCCCCAGGTGAGTGTCCTCTCTTGCAGCACATCACCCTACAGTCATTAAAAGATCAGCTATAGCATTTAATCAAACACTTCCTTCTGCTCC
>JAOEHY010041480.1:0-22192 GCA_025447955.1 Psilopsiagon aurifrons
GGGAGCGGCGGCCCTGCGCGCCCCGGCCCCGCCGGTGCCGCCGCTCCGCCCGGGCCCTCTCCCCTCCGCGGCTCCCCCGCGCCGGTACCTGCCGCTCTTTGTTCCCTGCCGCCGCCTTTGTTCCCTCGGTGCCGGCTTCACCTTCGGCACCGCCCGTGCCCCGCGGGACGCCGCTGCACGGGAGGCGCGGAGGGACCCCGCTGCCGGAGCGCGTCCGTGTTGTGCCCCCGGCCCGGCTGCCCCCGCAGCCCTTTCGCCGGGGAAGGGAGGAAACAGAGGGAGGCAGCGGCGGGAGTCCTTTTGACGGAGCGGGGGCAGCGCGGCGGGGCTCGGCCGGCGGCGGGAGCGGGTGTTGTGGGAACTCCCGCCTCCGCCGGGCCCTGCCTCCCCCCGCCCCGCGGCCGTGTCCGGCCCTGCGGGACTTTTTCCCCCGCTGAAAGCCGGAGCGGGCGCGTTGTGGGTGACGGGAAGCGCGCAGGTAAACGGGGCTGTCCTGCGCCTCCCGTCCTGTGCAGGTGCCGTGGGTCGTCGCTTATAAAGTCGCTATCTCTTGGGTTACGCCTGTGAAAACTGGTGGCGGGCACTTGTTCGGGCAAAGTTTTCGGTAAAAGGAGCGACTACTTTCCTGCGAAAGCCGCAGGAGGAACAGGCATTTCTTCAGCCGCTGTATTACGAGCCTAGAGTGGCTGCTGCTGCCTCTGCCCTGGTTACAACATGTCCTGCTGAGGGTTCGCGCTCGCTGTTTTCGCTGCATGTGGGCTTCTTTCTTTCCCCGCCTTGTGAGCCGGCCTCCCTCCTGCTTTCCCTCCCTTCCCTCTCCTAAGGGCTCCTGGCAGCCTCCCGTTTCCTCTCAGAGCAGTTATTACTGATCTGTGTTACTGCAGCTCCGGGGGATGCTGCATGTCGGGCTCTTGGTCTGTAACTTGGTGCTCACTTTGTGTCGTGTGCTGCGTGTGTAAGGATTTAAGAGAAGCCGCGCTGTCCTCCTCTCACCTCCATGACTAAAGCCAGGCTCAGTCCTCTGCCTGTCCCCTCAAAACAGGGCTGTTCTCTGTTTTGCCCGAGAGCTGCTGGAGGAGATGGGAGATACAGCAGGTGCATGCTCAAGGTACTCTAAATGTACAAACTTGGAGCAAGTTTGTTTGAGTTTCTCCCAGCCTCTTTCAGATCAGCAACTGTGTCCCACTCACACCTCTGCTTCCCTCTTTCAGGGTGCCTTATGTCCTTCTCTCCCTCTCTTTCCAGCATTTCCACGTTTTCCTCCCTCACAGCTTTCAAGGGGATCTCCCACCACGGGGCAGACAAACCAAGATGTGAGTGCCATGTGCCGGATCTTGGCTCGTCATGGTGACTGTTGGCCGAGCTGACAAAACTGTATCTTGGCGGGCACATTTGTTTACACCTCTGTTCAAAACACAGTTCCCACAGGGGACACACACACGCGGCCTCTGGCACCTGGTGAGCGGAGTCATGGCCTTCGGCCGCTTCTGGGGTGGCCTTACAGCTCTGAGGAGCACGGTGGCGGCTGGCAGCGCTGCCCGCAGTAGCAGTATCCACCACCCCACAGGCGCACCGGCAGGGACCTCACAGTGAAATCAGGGCAGCCTAAATAATTGATTTCTGATGCAGAAGAAGGCACGGTGTAGCAGGAGTGGTCGGGTGGTGTGCAGCAAGCATGAGGCAGCAGGGGAGTGGAAGCCCCAGTGTAAGATTGTAAGTGGTTGCAGTGGAAGAGTGTAAGTGGTTGCTCTTCCCTTCATAGGGCAAGGTAATGAATAATAATTACCTTTTTACCCTACTTATCTATAAAAACGTATAGTAAAGTTCCTTTATTTAAACAGTTCTTTGCAAACGGGTTCAGGAAACTGTATGTTAAGTGCTGTTGGTATCATACTATGCTAAGGATTGAGCATGATGGTTTAAGAGGGGCGAAGGAGCTTATTTTTCTCCAGTAGAATCTGAATGTAGTTCATTGAAGTAAATGAGAACTTTGTTGGTGTCAGTAGCGCTCAGGCAGTCCTGCAGTGTGCTAGCTACTTTTTATTTATTCGTCAGGCACAGATTTTGAGCATAGACACAATGAAGTAATTCAAGAAGCGGCATGCATTACTGGCTAATGATCTAATAGGTTGAAAATGCTTTATCTCCCTAGCTGTTAATTTGGAGTTTCATGATATAAGGGAAAGTAACAAAAGAAAAAATTGTTACTGTTTGCTCCACTGCAGTTTTAACTGTGGGGTTTCACTTATTTCTTCTGATAGGTTTTTGGGCAAAGTTGCTCCATATTTCAGGAGAAAACTGCTTTGTTTTGGGGAAAAATGGGCCACAGTTTAGCCGTTTTACTGAGCTCTTTATACACACTTCAAAACCCCTTTACCAGTAATTAATTCTGTAAATGAAGAGTTCAGCCCTGCTCGGTTTCCTCGCCATCTGAATATAGAAATGAAATAAAGCAAAAAGCCCAAGGGAGGCGTGAAGAAGCGCAGCTTGGAAGATCAGGTATAAAGAACTTCATTCATGTTGGTTTATCTGTAGTACAGGGATATGCCCTTACTCCATGAATCATCTCCTGACATCTGTTTGCAGCTCTGTTTTCTTAGCAACTGTGGCTCTGTTTTAGATCTGGACTCTCAATGGCTGGGTTTTTATGGAGAGATGCGAAGAGACATCCAAACTCCTCCTCGCAAAGCTGTGCCTTTCAGCCCGTTTACCCAATTCATTTTCTTCCCTGGGGCACAATAAATACCGGTTTTAAAAGTCTACCAGCTGAGATGCTGTTTCTGTGTATGCGCAGAGATGCTTATCTGTTGCTTACCACAACAAGACCTGGCAGTGTGGGAGAGCACCCGTCAGGTTGCAGTGGGCTGTGTTGTTTCCCGTGTTGAGGGAATGACTCCTGTGTGCCACCACGCTTGCTTCAGCTTTCCCACAGTTTGTTTTGAACTGTCTTGAGACTTTTAGATGTGGGAGAGGACGTGGTCTTGGAGAAATGCTGGAAATGTAGACAGTGGTGGCAAGGACCCACTCCTAGCAGCATGCCTGTTTGAACAAGTAGTCGGATTAGGTGGTGGGATTATATGTGTGGAGTGCTGTATGAGTAACGCTTCAGGGCTGGATCCATAAGATGTGATTAAAGGCAAGGTGACATTCCATACACCTCTCACCTAATCTTTCTTTGCCTGCATTTCTTCCTTGGCCGGTGTGGGTGGAAGACTCCTGTAATTGAGACACAGGTGGCCATATAGCCACTGGGAGATGAGGTTGATCTGATTTTTTCCCAGCTGTGCTCTGTTCTGATCAAGGCTTCAGTTGGGTTTGGAGGAGTTTTTTGCTTCAGCTGAAGTGGATGAATTGAT
The DNA here is from genome assembly GCA_025447955.1 of Psilopsiagon aurifrons. Classification (NCBI taxonomy): domain Eukaryota; kingdom Metazoa; phylum Chordata; class Aves; order Psittaciformes; family Psittacidae; genus Psilopsiagon; species Psilopsiagon aurifrons. The sequence goes on from JAOEHY010041480.1 coordinate 3,357, forward strand.
CTGGGGTTTAAATATATGTCTGGGAGTAAAGGTGATGGGTCCGTGCTAAAGGACCCATGTAAAGGTCCATGCTGTTCACCCTGCTCCTTCCTCTGCCAACATGCAGCTTCCCCGGGAGGAGCAGGAGATTATACCTGCAGTAGCACCTGCAACTACTGGACTGTGAATCAGAAATACAGTGTACGTTACCCCACAGGACATGGGTTTGACTGCCTTATCTTTCTTGGACTAACTTCCATTCTGTGGAGCATGAAGAGTGTCAGCAGCAAGTAGTCACTGTGAAGGATAAATGTATTTTAGCTTGGGAGGGGGCAGACCCCTGATGCCTGGCAGTTTTGTCTGCAAAGACATTGCAGAGTGGAAGTGGAAGGCTAACAGTGTCTCTGAATACCAGCCTGTGACCTTCATGGATCACCCAAATCCCAGTGTTTGTGGGGAAATTAAGAAAACAGCCTCTACAGGTCACCTGAATCACAGTGTTTGTAGCAGATGAAGCAAGTAGCTTCTATGGAGATGCGAAAGGGCCAGGATGGGGACAGAAGAGGGAGTGGGGAAAACACTTCTGTTTAGCTCAGCTGCACACACAGGAAGCGAGCAGAAGGCTGTGTTGGGGAAAGGGCTGGCGCAGAACAGGCTGTTTTCTCCCCACAGGAGGGGAAATGGGGCAGAGCTTTGACTCTGGGCTTAACTTTGGTCTCTGGTCTCTCATAGGGATGCATGTTTGCTTTCTGACCTTCCTGCCGCCTGCTGATAAGTCCCTATGCAATGCAGCAGCACAGATTGACTCAAGAGGTTTTTAAGGAATTGCTGACCCTGATGCAAGCAGTACTGTTTGTGGCCAGGGATGGGGAAGAAGAGAATAGAATGGTATTAGTTCTTGGAGCTTTAAGACTCAGGCTGTAAGTTCTATCAAAGGAAATGACAATTAGGATGGAAAACAAAGCACTTGTAATTCCTTTCATGTAAGTGTAGGGAGGAGACAGAAATGTGGGTTTTACAGGAAAAAGTTTCGCTTTCTGAATCTTTTGTCCTATTGATTGCCAGGCGATAGGCAAGAAGTTGGTGAATGATGGAGTGAAAAGGTGTAGCAGGGAGGAGAATGAATATGCTGTTGAACATGCCTTGTCAGTCTGAGGCAAACAGCCTGCGTACAACTGGCTATGAAGAGGTAAAGATGCCTCAGGAATGGGTTCAGTACAGTTTGCATTAGTGACACCTGTGTTTTGTGTTGGGTTGGCTTGTGTTGATAAGAACCACCAAAACTGTGCAGGGAGAGAAATGAAACTGCTCCACAAGCAGCATGTCCTGCTTCTTGGAGGCTCTTGTGTAGTGGGCAGCATGGAGCTTTGCTTGCAGGAATAGTTGGTGAAAGCTTCAAGTTCAATGACTAAATGAAGCTTTTCTAAGAAATCTGAACACTCTCTGTGAAGGTGGTTTTGTATTGTGTGTGTTACAAGCTGTTTATGAGGGAGGAAAGCACAGAGCATTTGCACAGTATATCCGTGGTGGAGGGAGCCTTTCTCACTTAAGTATAAACTGGAGGTGCTTGTTTGCTTACTTCCTTTCCCCCAACTTAAAAGGGTGAAATTAGTCTTGTACAACTACAACATAATTATCTGCATGAGAGACAGTTCTCCAGGCTTCTTTCCTAGTCACTAGACAGAAGCAAACACTTCTGGGCCCTGATTCATCCATCCTGAGTTGAATATCTAAAAGTCATCGGATGAACTGCTCTAAAAGTGCCTGTTTCTCTCCATTGTTTCTTTAGAGTTCAAACAATGAATGCACATGGAGGCATCTGTTGTGTAGCTGTTCAGTGTCAGGAGAGCTGAATCTCAGCCAAAGTGTCTCATATCCCAGCAGAGATTCTAGGAGGGCTCCCAGTGCCCTCATTTCTGTGAGACTCTTGAGTCCGCGTAGGTCACACAGTGTAACGTGGTGTGCCCGAACTGCATACCGCGATGTCCAGCTCAAAGCCATCCTCCTCCTCCTCTGGTCAGTCATTGGATTCGGAAAAGCTTCAGGCTGGACCCACAGCCCCAGACAATCTTCTGCTATAAATAAGAGGCTGAAGGGGATTTGTGGAGTGGCGTTTTCAAGGTCGCACATCAGGTTGGTGGCAGTGATGGAAGCAATGGGGGTGACTGCAGACTCCCAGAGGTCTGTTCCTTTCCCTGCCCGTGCTCCTCGCAGCTGCCTTGCAATCTGCTGTTCTCCTGGGGACGAGACCGGCTGCCTGGCTCTTGGAGGTGGACAGAACCCAGTAGGTACTCCTTTCCCTTCTGTGAAAACTTTCTGCAAAAGTACACAGCTTGTTACTAATCCTCCTTTCCCTTTCAAAAATCCATAGTTCAGGAACATATATACAAGCCTATATACATATAGTCTGTATATAGGGTTGTAGTGGCCTAAGACAGCATGCGTAATTGTTCAGTGGTGTTCAGATGGTATGAGGAAACTCTTCAAATAGACATATCAAAACGTTGCAGTGCATATCTAAATGCAAACTTGGGGAGTTCTGGAGCCGCACAGGAAGCTGTGATCTGATCTGCTCTGCACTGCTACTGGCACCGCTGTGTTATGTAGTGGACTGGGAAAAAAATCACTAGGTTTTCTGGAAAAAGCCTGACTTATCTGTGCAGGTAAACCAGATAGGGTAAGGATGAAATTCCTCCTGTGGAGAGGACTGGTTTACAGCAGAAAGACTTCTTTTGTTAAATGAGCTGTCTAGGGGGAGAATTTGTTGAAGGAATTTGCTTGACCAGCAGAGATACCAAGTACTCAGTGTTAAATACATCCTGTGCACTTCTGATTTCAGACAAATACTGGGGCATTCTCCTATCTTTTTTGATACATGAGAAAGAACATGGTAACTATGAAATAGAAGGAATGTGTTGCCTGAGCCAGGATCTGATTCCTCAACTTCTGCTTAAGGGGTCCGTGGGTGAGCTCCAAGAGGTGAAACAAATTGCAATTTGATCCCAGAGAGAACAGCTGGGGAGAGGAGGGAAAGAGCAAACTATTAAATAAGAACTGGGAGAAAAGCCAGTCTCCAAAAATAAACATGGAAGATCGATTCCAGGTATTTCCTGGTATTGTCATCCTGCTTCACCAACCACTTGGACTGTAACAGGCAGTTGCAGTCTGTTTGCAGACTGGCAGGTTTGGGGTTGTTTTGGTTTTGGGGATTGGATTTTTTTAGAGAAAAAAAAAAAAAGGTGTCTGGTAGGTTGTTTGCAGTGTTGTTTCTTGCACGGAACTGGGTGGGATGTTGGTGATGAAATACCCCCGGGATGGGGAAAGCAGAGCTTGTAAGAGGGAAGCAAGAGGAGAGACAGCTTCGTTTTGGAGGAGTGAAAAGACGGAATCTGAATTTTCTTCTCAGTCGCATGCCCAGGGCACCTCAGCGCTTCCTCGGGGTGAGGGGGAAGCAGATATCTCTGTAGTGGAGGTGTGAGCAAGCACTGTTCCTGCAGAGCAGTTGTGCCTTACTAATGCTGTAGGTAGACTTGGAATAACAATTTCTATTTACAGATAATGTTTGCAAGTAAAGGCTTCACCTTTGAGAAGCCTGGAGGTGACTCTGAACATGTATCTTCTTCCAAAGATTCTCTGAAAAGCCAGTCCAGGAGTTTACTGTACCTAAAGCCAGTGCATGATTGTAAGGAAATTGAAGCATATCCTGTCCAGGGACTTACACTGGCAGTCACACGCCAGCTCCTTGCTGGAGTTTCGTACTGGACGATGACTCAGAGAGGTGTGTCTCTCCAAACGGTACAGGGCCATGCTTTGGTGGGCTGGAATTGGCTGGGGCAGCCAGCCGTGGCTCACAGCTTACTCACCTGCTTGGCTGCGGCTCTACTCTGCTGCCTGGCCCAGGAGGGAATGGTACAGCAGCTCTGCTTACGCAATGCACATTCTCTGTTTCTTGACTGAACTTGTGTATAAGTAACTTCTGTGTTAGTAATATTGCTGCCTTTCAGTGAGGGAGATGCACAGGGCTCATGGGCGTTCGTCCTCTTTTCTGTACGTTGTAAGAAATCCTGATCCTCCAAGACAGCAGCCTGAACAGCTCTGTGATTCAGACACTGAGGAGGAGACCGTCATCCTGCATGTGCAGAAGGTGAATGCGTGAAATAAGTAAGGCATCCTTTAGTCTAGGCTATTTCTGGTTTGGAGTCCTTGGCTTGACGATTGCCACTGGTTGTTTTTTGTTTAGTACTATTATTTTGCATAGCGAGAACAGTTTGTTCTAGCAGGTTATTGCGTAGCAGCAGGTTCTTTCTCTTGGGCTGTCTACCTGCAGTCTGACTGTTTGGTCCTCTTGGCAACAGTACTGGTAAGAGTAACAGTGTTCGGCCTGTTTTTCACTGCACACAAGAAGTTTTTCTGCAGGCTTGAAACTGCTATAATCAGAGATTTAGGTTTGTATGGGGCAGCTAATTCTTTGAAAGCAGAAAAACACATTGTGGTTTTTTTAAGCAATAAACACAAGTGCTTTACCTGGCTGAGCAGTGCAGAGGCTCTGCTGAGTTGCCTGAGTGAGGCACTGGCTTTCTCCTGCTGCAGAGGGTCCTGCACATTCAGTGTGGGAGACACCATCATCAAAGGGCCCTCTTCATGTGTGCAGAGCCAGCACAGGAATGTGAACATGCAGGCTGCACTTGCTCCTTTGCCCACAGACCTTGAATTACATGGGACAGAAGGTATAAAACCAAATAAGCAAGACCCTGGCTAGCACTTTGGAGGGAATTTTCAGCTGAAAGAATTACATGGACGTGAAAAACTCACACTTTGGAGAGGCAGCCCCTCCGTGTCAGGGGGGAGGTGTGCTAGGGGAGGAGTGGTAGTTTGCATTGCTGTAGCCTCTGTTGGACATGCTTGAGAGAGAAGCTGATGAATTTGCAGCTGCCAGGCTAGGACCCATTATTTAAGTTGGAATTTGTCCTTCAAATTTGGCAAGCTTCATTTACCACTTGCTTGACAAATCTCTCTTTTGTGTTCTTCTGACTGTGTAAAACAGCAAGCACTGCTGGAGAGAGCTACTTGCAGTAGGTTCCTTCTCTCTGCTATATTTAGTGATCAAAACAAGTTCGTGATCTTTACAGGAATACTGCCAAAGCAGATAGGTTTAGCATGAGACATGGCTTTTCTCTTTTGGCTCCCAAATACACATTACATTTCACTTTCCTCTCCTTTCCCGGCACCATCAATGGCTCTGTGTGCAGAGGTGTGCTGTACAAACACTGCACTGCTGCTTCCAGTGGTTTTGCTCAGTAGCGGCAAGTCCCTGCTTTGGTGAAAACTCCTGCATTTAGATTGCCACTATCCCTACCTTTTCATTTTCTTAATTTCCTGGAAGAGCAAATTTCTGCTCTTCAGGAATATCTTTGGGAACAAGAACAGCCTCACTATTTAATTAAGTAACTCCAGGTTTTTTATTCCTTAGGTGAGCTTCACTCAACAGAATAATCTGTTTGTTAACCATCTACTGTTAACTTTATTTGGGGGAAAAGGGAATTAGGAAGGCAGTGGAAAGGAAACATTTCAGTTCCTTCAAAGGAAGAATACTCCTGGGAGCCTGATTCTCATTAATACCATGTCATTAATATAAAGCAGATATATTTATTACATACTGCTACTTAAAATACCTTTTTACACCGTGTAAAGTGGCTCCATTGCTAATGGAAAGCTGTCTGTGAATCTCTAGTAAAACACAAACCAAGGAATCTCAGTTGCAATCCAAGGGAAAGAAAGAAACACTTGTAAATAGAAGAAAGAACTTCCGGCAATACTTGTTGCTTGCTTAAAGCCGGCAGTGTTGTCCAGTTTGTTCTCATCAGGCAGTCCCCTGCATGAAGGTTAAACTTGCTCTGACTGCAGGCAGTTCCCTCCCCCTTCCCTTCTTTATTGTAAAAACTGACCCTGAGCCAGGAAGCGATGACCTGTGGGAGCCCTTCACTTTTCGGACGGGAACTGCGTGCCCGAAGGTCAGAGGTCTGTCTGCACCCTGCAGCGCTAGGACAGCGCTAGGACAGCTAGCTGCACCCTTTCCCCTTGCTTGAAAGGAGGCCAGGCAGTGTGTGGCTGCTCAGCGCTGTGCCTGGCCGCTGGCCTTGTCTGAGCTCATGTAGGCGAGGCAATGGGGACAGATAGAGGCGTCTTCCATGTGAACATGCAGAAGGGCTTGTAGGAGTGAAACGACAGCGATTGTCATCCTGCTGCCTGCTTTCCTCATTACCCAAGTGGGTAGGAAGGGGTTGTGTTTATGCACTGGATGTGTTTTCCAGGTACAGCGCAGCTCTTGAGCCAGCCTGTGTTTCTCATGTTGTTTTTACGATAACCCTTCCCCACAGCCCCGTTATCTTCGGGAAACGGCCTTGGGGCTGCGGCGTGGCTAGTGTGCTGGGCGGCAGGGAGGCGTGTGAATCACCCTGCTTTGGAAAAGCTTTTCCTTTCTGGCCTTGCTGCAACACGCCATATAAACAACATGGCTTTTGCACAGCATTGGAAGCTTCCGGGCATTGCACAGGTAGATTTGGGCTGGGATGTGCTTACAGGCTGAGAGTTTTGGAGTCTGTGTCATCCAGCCACTTGACTTCAATGGAGTCATTGAGTCACTGTAGTATTTTTTGCTTTCTGCATAGCAGTGTACCCAGGGGTGATGGAGAAGCATGGCACCAGCTTCTGGAGCTTCCAGGCTCATCACTCCTCTTTTTACATCAACAATTATGATTTTGAATTCTGAGCAGTTCTCACATTAACAATGTGAGAAAACTTGGAAACCAGTTGAAAACAGAATGTTTTCTCCAACTTTTGTAAGTATGCTTTGACACTGTGTTTCCCCTTGGGAATTAGTAAATGTGAGATAGGCTCTTATTTTGGGGCAAGCAAATACACCATGCGCCGCCACAGGTTAGCTTTTGTGGTTGTGTGAACAAGGCTTAGCTCTATTGATAAAAGCATGTTTGTGTGTGTTTGTTAACAACAGCATGTGGTTAGTGCAGTTCTCAAACTGTGTAGTTGTGCCAGGATGACATACATATTGCCACCCCCTCAAAAAAAAAGGTCAAGAAAGATACTTTTCTAATCACGTTTTTAAATTGATTAATGCAATGAGAAGATCCATTGTGCTTCGATAATAAAAAGTATTACTGACATGTAAATCAAAAGCAAACCAGCAACGTTTGCTGGCCTTAAAAAGTGTTGTGGGTTTTGTATGCTCATGTGCTTTTCCTGGCATGTTTTCTAAAGCTATAAATAGATCACTGGAAAGTCCCTGGACAACAAAAATGTACTGCTGGTTGTCATAAATAAACTAATAAAGAGATGTTTTGGTCTTGCAACTGTTATTCTTTGGCAAAGTCGTTACTTGTGCATATAGTTTCAGTGTGTCAGTTCATACAAGGCAAGGCTGTTTCTGTGGCAGTGGAGTGTAGCTTTGTGTCCATCTCTGGTTCTCTGCAGATCTAATGCTCTCTAGGCTTACTTCATTCTGAGCAGAGTTGTTCAGCCTTTTCCAAGCTTTTGCCTTTTCAATTCCATCATCTCCAGCTACTGATAGCTGAGGAAGACCCAATGCCAGTCTTGTTTCAGTTTTATCCCAGGTAATGGAGAGTCTTTCTAATGCCGTGTGCTCTAATACCACTTATTGAAAGACTGGCGGATACCCATCTGGCTGCGGTAGTGTGTTATGTAGTATCAGAAGGCTATAGCCTGTTTTCCCTATCACCTTCAAAGTGATGGAAATATAATGGAAGCCCTTTTCTTCATCCAGGAAAGTGCAGAGAGTGTCCCATTATTGCTTACTGGCTGATGAAAAATACTATTTTTTCCTGCCAGCCAGAGAGAAGTTGTCACCTCCTCAAGTTGGGAAGTCAAGGTAGATCTATCAATGGCACTAGCCTTATTTTTGCTACCTGAGGATCTGGCTGTAAAGGGAAACGTATTGGTATGTTTGCTGTGTGATCCCACCCCTGCTGTCGACGTGCATGCAGTCTGAGATCACCCACAAAAGCAATGTTGACAAGCATTTTAAAAGTGTAAGGAATGAACTTCAGTATGGAGTAGCACCTTAAGAAATCAGAGCATTTTAGTACAAAGATCTTGGAAAATGCATGCTTTCCTTCCTCCCCACCCCAACACTGGGTAGAAAAACAGTGAAACCCATGTAAATGAAGTGTTGAGGAGAAAGCATCACCATCAAAATTAAGCGCTGTGTGAAATTCTCTGACTTGAGAGGTGTGAGACATTGGAAGTGAGGGGAAAAGAAAATATTATAGAAAGTCAAAAACTGAAACCAGCATTATATAAGGGGTATGATTTAGATCCCAATAATTTGCCTTTAGGGAGACTGTGACAGACGTAGGGAAAAAGAGTTTGCCGAAAGAAGGCATCTCAGCAGCACTTTGCAGGGTTCACGACTTGCACTTTTGGGCATTACTGCTTCTTTCTGAATGTAAAACAAACTGAGATCTTTGTTAATAACCAGAAAGGAAAAGGGTCTTCAGTCAGTCTGCATGGTGGAGCTTCTTCCTTTGGACTAGTTCACCAAAGATTAAAATCTGCCCTTTCTGTTCATGAGTTTGGCTCAGCTGAATAAATGAGTAATAATCTGTTGCTAGAAACATACTTCAGTTTACATGTAGAGGCCTCTATGGTGGGAAAGTCTTTTGAGTCCCTGAGTGGGTCATAAATAATCAGTGCCACTTCAAAAGAGGAATAGTAAAAGCAAGCGGTTGGAGATGCCATGTAAATATGTCTGTAATTCCTATTGCAACACCAGTGGAAAGCAACATAATTGGGAAAATATGGGGCATGTGTCTACAAAGGCAAAACCAATGAAGCAGGGATTTACTATTAGTGGGTTATAGTATTCAGCTACCTCTAGCTGTGCTTGTTTACAAGGTATCTGCTGCTTTTAGCTTTAAGGAGTGCATATCTGAGCTAATTTCATGCCATATGATTTTCCAAGATTGGCTCCCAGGGAGGAGTCTGAAGGTACATTTGTGCAGCAGACTGCAGCACAGTGTAGGCTACAGCACAGCAATTAGCGGTAAACTTGGAGGCTGAAGACTGACTTAGCTGGGACAGCATTAAAATCACACCAACTAGTTTACCTTGCTTACTAGTTAGATTGCACAGCTGTTTTGTACAAGTAACCTTAAATAATTAATGAAATGCACATATTGTATTACTATAGTTACATACATTGTTTTTTTCATACAATAAAATCTGACCATGCTAAATACTTGAACAGCGGAAAGGCAAGGCTTGCAAACCACCCTGATCCAAACTCTAACATTAAGGCTGTTCAATACTTGCTAATGAATCCTCCAAATCCATGTGAAACTTTTTTCCCCCTTTCTTATGAGACAAGAATGTCCTTATAAAGACCCTGCTTAAGAAGGGCATCTCTTAGGTCTCACTGGGACTTAAGCCTCACTGGAGACATGGTATTTAACTCAGCGTTGTCTGGTCTTATGATAATAGAATGTAAAGCTTTGGTATATTATCCAGTTAGTTCCTTGAGATTTGCAGTCTGCTATCTGCTCTAAGGTTTCTCTCTGTTGATGTGCTTGCGTCATCTGAACTTGCGAAAGGAAGAGAGATTCCAAGAGAGTGAAGTGGAAATCACATTGTAGGACTGTGCTGATCTAATTCCTAGCTATTTTCAGCTGGAGAGGTAAGGGAGAAATATTCTCTCAATACCCACTAGAGATTTGAGTTTTATGAGTGCCCTTAACAAAGGAAAAGATTTTGTTGATGGTTAAACCATTTGAGCTGCAGGTTCAGCCCAGGTGGTCAAGAAGTTACACATTTGGAGAACACCGTGAAAAAACTTTTCTCTTGATGAGGACGTATATATTGCCCCTTTCTTGTGTGACTTCTCCCATGCCGAAGAAAAGATGAGATGGACAACAACTCTGGTGCGGTTCATATAAGTTAATCAACAGGAGACAAATCCATTGGAAAGAAGGTCCCGGTGTTCCTTGAACTTTCTCTTTGTCTCTGTGATACTTCAGAGGTTATCCCAGGATGTAAGCAGTTAATGCTTCCTGCATTAATGCTAGACTCTCCAGAAAGAGGGAAGGACATCATTCTCTTCACTTGTTGTTTTATTCCTACTGAAAATGCATGGTGTCATTCAAAACCATTTCATTTACTTTCAGCCCTTTGGGTATATATTTCCTAGTCATCCAGGATTTCAGGGGAATGAAGGATTGGTTTACATGTGCAGTTTTTTAGTTGTTGTGAAACAAAATAATCGACTTAGATAAGAAGTAGAAAAGTTGATTGTTCCTACTGCTTATGAAAAGCACTGCTAAGCAATCTCACTGATAGCTTGACTGTTTCAGACTCTTCAGAGATTGCTATGATATAGTTACACTTTAAATGCTTTATTTGGATGAAATTCAGGGGCAGGGAGGGCAAAGGGACTAGCATATTGTTCCTGTATAATCCCTTCTCAGACTATCTGTACCTTGTACTTTTTAAAGAATACTAATCCTTATGATATGTCCTCCAAGAGTGCGTGTGTCTCCCTTTCAAAGCAGCTGTGGAGTCTTTTGCTGGGACCGAGCAAAATGAGAGGTAGGACAAAGTGTTGGGGGTGTGCTGTGTTGGATTGTGAATGGAGGGTTTCAGGGATATGAAAGCATACCATGAACTTACCTTGTATTAACTGTGCATTTTATAACCTGCACTGTGGATTTGTTGGGTGGATTTGGGCATGTAAATAAAAAGTAATTTAGAAACCCACATCCTGTTGGGAAGGAGGCCTTAGTTTGACCTTAGAAGAAAATAGGAGCATATGCTTGCTTTTTTTTTCTTTTTCCTCAATTGTACATATTCTATGATCGTGTGCCATAATTTAATTAATTTCTAAATTAAGTAACTTAATAAAAGTTAATGCTTTAAAGCTTAACATATTTTCTGCTTTAAAATCCTGGAAGTTTTATTACTTTTTTAACTTCAGCTACTTTCATGCTTGGAGATCTGAACTGAGATTGGGGTCCCATGACACAAACTTGCAGTACGGGCACATAAAAGTAGACAGTACGTACTGTGTGTTTGTGTAGCTGCCATAGGATGGGGACAGAGGAGGAACAGCTGCAGAAAGGTTAAAAATGCATTTTGTTTGTTTATGGTACTTCCATCAGTGCTGTTCATGTCTCTTGCTTATTTTCTTGTTATTATTGAGGAATTTTAATGCCAATCCTGCTCCCTTTTTGTGGACTGTGCTTCCAATGACTTCAGTGTCGGAAAGGTTAGGTGAAGATGACTTGTTACCATCTCAAGTTCCGATATGTTAAAGCTGAGCAGATGTGTTTTCACTGGCAATTTTGTGCTGCTTTTGTGCTTTAAAAGAAAATCCTTAATTAGTGATTAGTTTCAAATAAAATAAAAAATAAAGAGAATAAACTTGTGTTAAAAAGGGCGCATGTTGTAACTGGTGTTGAGTGCATGCCCCAGAACCACAGGAACATAGATATGTACATAGTTTTGAGGATGATTTGCTTGCAGGTTATGCTGATGTGGCCATGGTGGGTGTCTGTGCCTTTGATTCTAGTCCTACCCTCTTGCTTTACGTGGCACCCAATTTGAATTATAACCTCAGGTTCAAATTCAGGCAAACTCATTGATGTTACCCATGGGTTCACTGTTGTTCAGGATTTACTATTATATAATTATTTCTACGATTTGGAAAATTCAAGGTGGAGCAAATGGAACTCCCTGTGTCCTGAGAGCAAAAAGCAACAGATCTGAGGTTGTGATTTGGATTTTGCTTACATACTTCCCATTTGGGTCTTGCTGCTAACTTAGTAGCCTTCAAGGTGGCAATCACAAAATCAAATTAAAGACATACAGTGATACCAAAAGGTTTTAAGGCCATCTGTCATTTTGCATATTTAGATTTTGGTTTTGTATTGCATACTCTTGAGAGAAAGGAAAGGAGTTTCCCAGGAAAGATTGCATTGCCTTAGGCATAGGCAGTGCTGCTGCAGAACTGGATTCTTGTTCAGCCCTTGCCCTTGCTCAGTTCCTGCAAGATGTTAGCCATGGCATTTAAACCCCAGTTTTTATCAGTGGCATCTGTGTGATTTTATCTGGTTGTCTGATTTGTGAATTGTACTTCTAGCTCAAGAACAGAGGAATTCTGAAAGTTCTCCAGGGTTGGAAGTCCAAGAGTCCTTTTAGTAAAGGCAATCACTTTGTTGTCTATTTCTGAAAAATTACGAACTTAAAGTTACGTAAGGCTTTTGTACTGCTTGCCAGTATGGGAAGGCTTTGTTAGAACCCAGTATTTATCAGAGAATATGATGTTGGAAAGGACCTGAAGGATCATCTGGTCCAACCATTCTTGGCAAAAGCACGATCTACCAAGATGTCCCAGCACCCTGTCCAGTTGAATCTTAGAAGTGTCCAATGTTGGGGAATCCACCACTTCCCTGGGGAGATGATTCCAATGCCTGATTGTTCTCATTGTGAAAACTTTTCCTCTTGTGTCCAGTCAGAATCTTCCTGGGAGTAACCTGTACCCATTGCCCCTTGTCTTTTCTATGTGACTCCTCGTAAAAAGGGAGTCTCAATCTTCTTTGTATCCACCCTTTAGGTACCGGAAAATGGCAGTAAGATCTCCCCTGACTCTTCTTTTCTCAAAGCTACATAAGCCTATCTCTCCTAGCCTTTCCTTACATGGCTTCCCAGTTGTTTACCATCCTCCTGGCCCTTCTCTGAACCCTCTCCAGCCTGTCCAAATCTTTTTTGTGTCGCGGGGACCAAAACTGAGCCCAGTATTCTTGGTGTGGCCTGACAAATGCAGAATGGGACAATAACTTCTTTATCTCTGCTGGTGATATCCTTGTTGATGCAACCTAACGTCTTGTTGGCTTTCTTGGCTACTTAGAAATCTTCTGATTTCCAGTCTAACCTCAAGGCATGGTTGATTTATATCATCTTGTTCTTGTGCCTACCAAAGATTGGATTAGTCCTTTTTCTCCTCTTTTTGCTAGGCCCTGGCTAGAATTCCCCTTTCTTGAATCTTGTGCCTTGAGTTTCAGTTTTAAGTTGTTGGTGACTTGCAGAAATGCTGCATACTGACCACAGCAGCTGAATCAGTGCTTCAGTAAAATGAACTAATATCCATTTCTCTGGAAAACTGGAGTCAAATTAGCGACCGTTTTTCTCCTTTATTCTCTCTGTGCCTTTGCTAGTTGTTGGTAAAACAGTGTCCTGTGGCAGGGCATTTGGACTACATGATCTTTAAAGGTCCTTTCCAGCCCAAACTGTTCCATGTTTCTAAATGTGGGCAGCAACCTCTGATCTCATGTAGATGCTGTAAACATGAATTGATTGATGCTTGTGAAGTGTTCAGATGCTGGGGTGATAAGTACCATAGAAAATTGTGTGAGGAACTTAATAATCCTGTCATCAGAGCAGCTCTTGGATAAAGCACAAGGACACACATGGTTCAGTGTGAGGAAAACAGAACATTGAATAACTGCTCGTTAAATGCATGTTGTCCTTTCTGTGCAGTGGGGGAGACAGGGAGTGAGGAAATATAGTATACAGTGGAGTAAACAAAGGCTGCCTCATGATTCATATGAACAAGGGAATGAAGGTAAAATTTCTTCGGCGTTCTTTAATGTTGTGTTTCTTTACTCATCTGTTCATGCCCTTTATTTTTGTGTGCTCTTGGTGGATTAATTATTTATATAAACTGCGTAAATCCTGGTACTTCTGATGGAAAGGTTACAGTTAGTTAGGTTACAAAGCCTGTTTAAGGTTAGACCTTATTTAATTTTAATCTTTATTTCTTTTTGAATTTGTTTAAATTTATAGTTCTTGATTAAAATGTGTTTGCATTAAAGTATACAGGTTTTACTGCAGTGGCAGATTGAGCATTGTATGTACTGCAGTACCAGAAATAGTGTTAGTATTTGAAGAAACATATTGTTCACTAAATCTGCATTAGAGGTGGGGAGGTATCCAGGGATTGGAAAATGGAGGAGCTGGAAAAAGAAACTCCTTTGTGGGGATTGAGGAGTAACAAAGGTACCAGACAGAGACAGCAGTTGTGATTATTCTTGTACGATAACCACTGCTTTTTTATTTCACCTTAATCTTTGTAGATTCTGCCTAAATTGTTTTCATTTCACAATAATTATCTGGACAGGAAGAAAGGCCTGAAAAGTACAAAGATCTTAAAAAATGAGGTTTGGCAGCAACAGATCTGCAGAAGGCACCCTGGCATTCTCAAAGAGAGCAACAATGTTGTAATTTCCCTAGTCCCAGTGCTTTTGTTTTCATGGCAAGACACACTGGGGCCCATGGTTTGTGTTGTGGAGTACTGCTGGCCACTGTTAGAAAAGTCAAGGGACCAAAACTCAGATTCACACAGTAGGAACAGTTGCTTTATTCTGTATAAGTTAAGGAAACAGCCTACCAAGGGAAGAAAACCCAAAGCAAAATGCATGTCTCAGTACTGTACACTCGAGCATCATCAGTTTTTATGTAAAACTTTACTGACTTTCTTTTTCCTTCCTATGATTTTAGTTTGGAAATTGATTAAAGATTCTCCATAGAATTCAGTATGGCATCAAAGCAATCATCTCCCTCAATGGAGGAGCAGGCTTCCTCTGAAATAGATGATCTCTATCTATCGCTGCAAGGTAAGTTGCTGTATTTTTCTGTGCCTTTTTAATGTAGATTTTTTGGCAAAAATCTATGTCTGTGTGTAAGTTGAAGAGAATTCTGAAAAAACTGTAAAAAATAGCATATGATCATTGTAGTTAGCCTGTGCTTCTTTGCAGATGTTTCTGTGTTTCTTGAGAGACCCTTCTGCAGTGAAATAAGAAATAACAGCTCTTGTAGGCCTTTCTTGGGCTATTTTCAGATCTGGTGCCTTTTTTGGTACAGATGTGGTCATCCTCCTTACATTTTGTTACTCAGAATGCATGTTACTGTAAACTACTTTCAAAAGAACTACCAGCATGAAAACAATTGTGTCATTTTGTTAGTTTCCTTGCTTTCAATTTGCTGGCAATTAGTTGGTTGCGTTAATGAGGCTGTTAATTGCAGTACAATTTTATTTGTTTTTCTGTTGTTACTGCTATATCCCCTGCAAGTGTAGAAGGATGGCTTGTGGCCAAAACAAGTAGAAAAGTTTTGTGGCTTGTAAACAAATTTCTTGCAGGTCAGTGTCTTTCATCCTTACTTGCAATGAGTTATAACTCGTTAAGGAAGCACTCACTGGCTGATTTTTAATTCTTCCAATTTAGTGGCAGCTACCTGGACTAGTTAGGTGATAATCAGGGCATCAGAGCCTCCTGGATAGGCTTTATAGGTTTTCCCTAATCACATGCTGAGTTTCCTGGGAAGGCTGGTTTTCTTCTGAATGTATACATGAAAACATTAATGGAGGCTGTCTAGGAGGCTAGTCCAGGCAGCGGGACTAGCACTGCTGGTAAGCCTGTCCTTGATGTGTTTAGAGCCTGATTATTCTAGGAAGGATGGAGTAAGTCGTGTTTCCACAGAGCTATTTCGTTTTAGCTCACTTGCAGTGAAATTAGTATGGCTCTTAGTTGAGAAAAAATATGTTTCAAACAGATGGTGTGAAAGAATATTCTTCCAAGTCACTTTTTCGATCCATATTTGCACTAACATTGTTGAAGCAGTGTGTTTTGATGAGTGTTAACAGTGGTCTATAGCCAAATGCCTTTAATGATGAATTTTCTTCCATTTTGCTTCCGTATTACATTTCAGGAGAGCAAGCAAAACCTCCTGGCAGACAGGAACTAGTCTGCCTGTTGCACCAAGCACAGATTGTCAGACACACATTTGTTGTGCCAGTCAAACTCAGCTTTTGGTAGGAAGACTGAGTTGGCTGTTGTCATGAAAGGGGTTTGGAAAGCACTATCTAGCTTTAAGTTAGCGAGTGCTGAATTAGTTACATGTGATTGTAGAATAGGGTTTTATTTTGAAGTAATACTAATGCTATTTTCTGAAAAGTCATATTGGTGTTTATGTGTTGAATAACAGTAGGGGATTTTAGCCAGTTTAGTCAGGGGATTTTATTCAGTGGAGGAGCCCTGCTTATTAAAATTGAAATGACTAAATTATATTTCTCTGCTGTAATAATTTGAGCTCCTAGATGGTGCTGAAATGAACACACCGCAAATCAGGGGCCAAGCTGTATGTACCTGGCTATTGTAAAATATTTGGAGACATCCCTTTGAAGTGTCCTGAGCAATTTTTGTATGTTTAAAAGATGCAACAAATGGTACAGATGTGTTCTGTGTATGGAGCTGTGATGCTCCAGCATCTACCCTTGCTCAAACAAAATGCAGCATTGTTTTCGACTGCCTGAACTAAGGAGGCATGTCACTTCCTTTGGTAAGAGAAGGGCTTTGTGGCAGTGCTTTGAGAACTGCTGGAGATTGACTACTCTGCTGATGAGCAGGAGTGCAGGATTACAGTAAGGAGAATGTGGGAATATTTTTTGCTTTCGGGATGTAAATTTATACCTGTGGGAGGATCCAACCCCCACTTTCCCTCCCATGCACAAATCCTTCCCCTTTCTTCCCTAGGACAGCAAACAGACACTATGTGTTATGCTTCCCAGCAAGCCTGTGCAGAATTCCATTTTCCCTTTCCTTTCTACCTTGCTGAACTAAATCAGATACAGGAAAGTGTGTTTCAGGTCTCGGAATTTGGAGTGTGTGCTTACTGTTTCACTGTTTAACTGCAGGGGTCCTAATTTTTGGCTCTGCTTATTAATCCCCATACATATGACTGTTTATTACTGTAACCCAAAGGATGATCATGTAAGAATGTGGCTGCTAAAACTGTTTTAAAAGTCTCATACTATTATCATGCAGTTATGTCTAATCCTTTATGAATGATTTCTTTTCAAGTGAGATTAAAACTATGGTGATATAGATGCACAGGTTTGTTGTGCAGCCTGCAGTAGATTGCATTTATCTCCAATTAAAGAGACCTGTTTAATTCATCCAGAGGTCAGGTAGACTACTGATTCTTACCCAGCTTTTTTGTTGGTTTGTTTTTAGCTGTATGCCTCATCCGTTGCAGCCAGAATGTTATTACAACTACATTTTGTTCTTTCTTTATCCAGAATAATAGAATCATAGAACAGTTTGAGTTGGAAGGGACCTTAAAGATCTAGTTCCAATCCCCCTGCCATAGGCAGGGGCACCTTTGCTATACCAGGTTGCTCAAAGCCTCACCTACCCGGCCTTGGGCGCTGCCAGGGACGTGGCAGCCACAGCTTCTCTGGGCAACCTGTGCCAGTGCCTCACCACCTATATTAGACATTTTCCTAATGTCTAATCTGAGTCTCCCCTCTTTCATCTTAAAGCCATTACCTGATTTTCTTTAACTACATGCTCTTGTAAAAAGTCCCTCTCCAGCTTTCTTTTAGGCCCCTTTAGGTACTGGAAGCTGCTCTAAGTTCTCCTCAAGAGTGTTCTCCAGGGTGAGCAACCCCAGCTCTCGCAGCCTGTCTCCATAGGAGAGGTGTTCCCGCCCTCTGATCATGTTTATTATGTTTTTTCAAAGTAACTTCTACAAATAGAAAAGTCCTATAGGAGCCACATGGAAATGTATGTCCTGTCTATGTTGCTTGCTGGCTGGGCGAGGAGCTGGTCTGCAGTCCCGTAACTGCATAGCTTCATGGCATGTGACGGGGCTGATGGCACTGGAGAGGAAACTGACACATGATGCTGCCTAAAAAAGAATAAGTCATGGGTATTTTTGTCCATTTCACATGCCTAATGGATAAATAGATTATATAGTTGTATAAATGTGCACCCTACTTGATAAATTTCAGTTTCTTAAAAGCATTATCAAGTGCATAACTGGTTAAAAACTGGCATTAAAATGCCTCAGGGGTGGATGACTTCAGAGGCAGATATATAGAGCCCTGAAAGCCACTTACATTCAATCCTCTGCTTCATTTGTGGATTTTCTTTAAAATGTTAGAAAAGCCACTTAAGTCCTTATCTTTAAATGTTTGTTGATATCTAAATGATGTGACTTAGTACCTTGAAGAATTTAACATGCAACCTGTCTGTGCCCTCAAGTACTGCAGTACTACTTCATGGGCCGTTGTGGCAGTAAAGACAGTGGTGATTCTGGGCAGAGCTGCTCCAGGATCCCAGCAATGAGAAGCGCAAAAGGGTTTGAGAAAGCTGGAGACCAAAACTCAGTGTGATCACTTCCTGAGTTAGCAGCACTTGTGGTAAATTGGGTAATTTGCTTTCAAAAGGAAAGGGAGGTTGAAAGGAATAGTGTAGAAAGGAAAGTTCCCACTTGCCACACAGACATGGTAGCAGTTATTTCATTAATATTTATACAATATGTGGTTTGCAAAGTCCCATTCCTGTAGAAGTATTTTCATTACCTTCCTGTGGATAAACTTTGTAATCTTGACTAAAAACATACTGTGGTGTTTTTTTTTGTTTTTTTTTAATTGCTTAACACCATGTTAAGGGGAAATCCTGCCTGACCAATCTGGTGGCCTTCTATGGTGGGGCTATGGAACTGATGGACAGGGCAGAGCAGTTGATGTCATCTACCTGGACTTGTACAAAGTGTTTGACACTGTCGCACACGACATCCTTGTCTCTAAATTGGAGAGACATCAGTTTGATAGGTGGACCACTCGGTGGATAAAGAACTGGCTGGGAGGCTGCATGCAAAGAGTTGTGATTAATGGCTCAATGTCCAGCTGGAGACCAGTAACGAGTGGTGTCCCTCAGGGATCAGTATTGGGACCGGTCTTGTTCAACATCTTTGTCAGTGACATGGACAGT
>JAOEHY010041482.1:0-10753 GCA_025447955.1 Psilopsiagon aurifrons
CCTTACAGTAAAGAATTTCTTCCTCATATCCAATCTAAACTTCCCCTGTTTAAGTTTGAACCCATTACTCCTTGTCCCATCACTACAGTCCCTCCCCAGCATCCGTATAGGCCCCCCTCAGATACTGGAAGGCTGCTATGAGGTCTTCACACAGCCTTGTCTTCTCCAGGCTGAACAGCCCCAACTTTCTCATCCTATCTTTCCACAGTCTTTAATTATTTTGCTTCATAAAGGCATCAGAGTTTATTAAAGAAATGACTGAGTGATAACTCATGAGGTCTGTAATCTAGTCCTCTTATTACTACTAGTTTACCATAGGCAGTCAGTGTGCCTTTCCATATTTTACTTACTGATGAAACCCAATGGATCAGTCAAACACCCCTGAAACAGTGTTCTAGCAAAACTCTCTTTTGCTCCTTTGTTGTACTGTTTCTGGGCATTGCTCACACACACAAAGATCTTTTTCTTGTTACAGCAACACTTCCTGAAAGAAAGCTTGCTTGAGCTCTACCAGTGCAGGCAATACTGTGCTGTAGCTCCCTCTCTGCTCCTAGTCTTTTTGGGATCAGCCTGCAAAGAAACGAAAAAGCAGAGGTGTCTGAGCCAGAGTACCTCCATGTTATGTGAGCAACCAGAGCAGAAGCACAAAGAGGTAAAGAAGGAGATCGTGGTGGGAGTCCCAGAGGGGTCAACACAAAAAGCATGTGAAAGTAGTGATGTACATGAGTGGTTGTGTTCACCTGTTTTCTGATATACTTCTCATGTGGTCTGGGGTGATAGACAGACATGAACCTTTGTGGCAGTCTACATAATATAGTCTGAGATATTTCATATTTCTTAAGCAATTTTTGAGTTAATTGGATGGTTTGACCATGCTCAAAATCTGTCTTAATATAAAATTGGTGAAATGTTGAGGATAGCTTGGATAGGAATTCATCTAACTGAAGGTCAAACATCTGAAGCAAGCCATGTTTCAGCCTACAGTTCCCTTTATATCCTGATATATTTTAGGCTTCTGTTTTAGACTGTGATTTTCTTACCACAGAACTTAAAGTGAGAAGGGGGTGGCTAGCTGAATAGAAGATTCCTATAATTCCTGATATGAATTCTATGTACCTAAAAAGCACTTTTAATGGTGGTTTCTGAGCATAGGTGCTGTGCTCTAACTCACCAGTGTGAATGCTCTCAGTTTATGTCACACTTCACAGAAAATTATTTTATCTAGTGTGAGGCGTCCCTGCACACAGCATGTAGGAGGTGGAACTAGATGATCTTAAGGTCCTTTCCAACCCAAAGCATTCCATCATTCTATGATTCAAGGTACATGAAATTGTAGTATATAGACATACTGGGTTTTGACTCTTAAAGCAGCACAGATGACAACTGAAGAGCATCAACCCCATCCAGCATTTTCACAAAACTAATCATTCCAATTAGAGATAAGGCCTCTCTATTCAAAACCTGAAAGTATAAATTTAGAGTAAGAAAGAAGATGCCCAGCTTTCAGATACATCAGCTAAGGTAGAGGACTGAATAAAGGATATATGAGTCTACCTGCACTGTAAAAAAAAAAAACGAACAAACAGAAAAACACAAACCAAGGTGATACTTTTACGTAACATTTTCCTCAAAGCTTTTCCTGACAAGAAAAAAATCTGTTTTTTTTTTTTAAAGATAGCCAAGGGTATTTGGTTTTTGTTAAGGATAGTTGCGAAGAAAGGAGCAAACACAAGTAGAAAAAAGAAATGTGAGAAATATTTTTTTTTAAAGTCACTAAAATATGTTTCCCAATTATATATAGCTGCAGTCTCCCTGTTTGTGTGCTCTCCTCAGGAGTCCAAACATGCTGGATGTTTTAAAATCCAAGGTAAGAATCCACAGGTTTTTATATTGCTCTTTCTTCAGCTACTATCATAAAACCTTGAAGATCCAAACTAACAGTAAGAGACAGATTGATAACCTAATTAATTATACACAAAGCCACCATTAAGTAAGACTAATTGTGTCCAAATGCAAATTCTGTCATTAGGATGCCCAAGGGAGCCATGTTAACATATACAGCAGGAGAGTTTTGTTCTTTGGAATGGAACTATTTTATCTCTCTGTTTATGTGGATGTAAACATATTTTATGTGAAGATTGCTACAATCTCAGGTGGTGTTCTTTAAGATAAATGATTATTGTCCGACTTATTTCTTCTCTCCCTCCTCCTACCCTCCCCTTACTTAAACTCCTGACTGATTGTGGTGGGTTGACTCAGGCTGAATGTCTGGTGCCCATCAGAACTGTTCTATCACTCCCCTCCTCAGCTGAACAGGGGAGATAATATATAATTAAAGATAAGGTCAGGGAGAGATCACTCATCATGGGCAGAATAGACTTGACTTGAGGAAATTAGTTTATTACCTATCAAATCTGAGTAGGGTAATCAGAAATACAAACTAAATCTTAAACCACTTTCCTCACACTTCCACCACCCTCCCTTCTTCCTGGGCTTAACTTTGCTTCCAAATTCTCTACCTGCAGCCCCCACAGTGCCACAGGGGGATGGGGAATGTGGGTTAAGGGAATTTCCTCACATATTGTCTTTGCTGCTCCTTCCTCCTCAGGGGAGAACTCTTCACACTTTTCCCCTGCTACAGCATGGGGTGCCTCTTAGAGGAGACCGTCCTTCATGAACTTCTCAAATGTGAGTCCTTCCCACAGGCTGCAGTTCTTCATGAACTGCTCCAGCATGGGTCCCTTCTATCGCTGCATCCTTCAGGAACAGACTGCTCCAGCGTGGGCCACAAGTCCTGCCAGAAAACCTTTCCCAGCATGGGCTCCTCTCTCCAAATGTCTCCACAAGTCCTGCTAGAGGCCTGGTCCAGGATGGGCATCCCCCCTGGTCACAGCCTCCCTTGGGTGTCCCCCTGCTCCGCCATGGGGTTCTGCATGGGCTGCAGGTGGATATCTGCTCCTCCATGGACCTCCATGGGCTGCAGGGGCACAGACTGCCTCACCATGGTCTCTGCTCTAGCACCTGGAAGACCTCTTCTCCTCCTTCTGCACTGACTTTGGTGTCTGCAGAGCTGTTCCTCTCACTTTTTCTTACTGCTGCTGGTGTGGCTCAAGGTTATTTTTCCCTTCTTCTTAAATCTGTTACCCCAGAGGCGTTACCACCATTGCTGATGGGCTGGGCCTTCATAAGCATTATGTCTGTCTTGGAGCCAGCTGGCATTGGCTCTGTTGGACATGGGGAAAGCTTCTAGTGGCTTCTCACAGAAGCTACCCCTGCAGCTACCCTGCTTCTAAAACGTTACCATGCAAACAAAATGCACTCTAAAGAGGCCAGGCCATCCATAAAAATGAAAGAGGCAGAAATAGGCAAATTCTAATAAAATGTTTGAGATCTTCATGCTTTAGACAATGAGATTTGGTTTTTATTAAGTTAAAATAAAACTTAACAGTAGAAAAATGAAAATATTCACACAAAAGCATAACTAATACTGAAGCAGATGCATAGCAATGAAAGCATTATTATATCGACAATTGAACTATTAAATATTCAGGAATAGTGCGCATGTAATACATACAGGTCTATTTCGTGACTATGATAATGTTTTTAAAATAAAACAGATGCAAAACAGGATTATTTCTCAGAAGAAATATTATTACATTCAATTGGAGCACATAAGGGAACAAAAAGCACGCATTCAGAGGGTCATCTTTCTAAATCAAATAGGAATGTTCAAACTGCAATGGAAAGAAGTGCATAGAGAAAGTGGAGACACACTTTGCTACAAGTGAGAGTTAAAATTTGCCATTGATCAGAATGAAATGAAAGGGTTAACACACCAGTCTATGTTCTGATACCGGAAAACCAGAAAAAAAATCAACTTCTGAAGGCAAAATGCTCTAAAAGAAATGTACATTTTTTTCTTCTGATGAATTATTATAATTCTAATTAAAAAAAAAGTATGTTTTCAAGTCAAAATATTGATTTTTTCCTTGCATATATACAATTGAATAGATCTCAGATTAATGTAAAGAAAATATTTTGTGGAAAAAAGCACAACTGTTCAAAACTCAATTTTAAAAAAACAATAAAGAAATATGTTTACAAAAAACTTTAAAAATGAAAAAATGTGTAATTGTAAAAATTTGCAAAATTTTTTGAAAATTCATTTAACTCAACCCTGAAATATTTTCTAGGAAATCAACATTTCAAATAAAGATTTGTGCCTTCCATGTTTTTTTACTGTAAGGTCTCTAGGGCAAGAACTTCAGGAATTGTAATGTTATGAATGGGTCAGACATTACCATACTTCAATTGCCAATCATCAAGCTTCTACAAATGAGAGTATTGAGAATAATTATAGTATGCCATTTGTTTGAGTAATTTAAAGCATGGACTTTAAAGAAAATACTTCAATTCATGTATACAGGCCATGATTCAAGTTCTGCTTTTAGGTACACATATAAGACTTGTTTAGTTCATTGTTTCAAGATAGCCTTGACCAGCATTACAGGTTTGATAAGAAGGGCAGCCCAGTATGCTGTCTGCCATGGCTACTAAATAGATTTGAAAATAAAACAAGTAGCAAGTAATTAATTTCAGAAAGACACAAGCATAGTTAATCTCTTCTGCAATTAGATGGGATGAGTTAAACAAAAAATTAGGTTGGAGAACGAAAAATTAATAATATGGTGATCAAAAGAAGACTGAGAGGTTTCCAAATTAATAACTTGCATCTCATACTTAAATGTCCTGTCAAAAGATCCTGTAAAATTTATTTCAGTCTGACAAGGATTTCTGTCCTTTCCCTGTGGAAATTTTGAAGAACTTCAAAAAATAATCAAGATACAAGAAGCATCACTGTAACAAAGGAAACAAGGCACTGCAAATATAAAATACTGAAGGACTGCATGAGATGACCCAAATATGCCAGCAAAATCTTCCATGGTATTTTTTCAAGAAGTGATAATTTTATACAAGATTTGCATTTGACAGATATTCACAAAGTACCGAGAAGTAGTGCAGCCAGCATTATATTGCCAACAAACTTCTACAGAAAGCAAGCCATGGCAGTTTGGATCCATATTTAGCTTTACTGAACTTGCTTTTATCACAAGAATAGACTCGTCAGCACATTTGGAAGAAGAGCTAGAAATCTTCCTCAAAAAAAAAAATACTTATTACTGCTATAATCTGTGATCACTGATTATGAAGTATAAGCGCTAACATCTTATGGCACTGAACATGGCTTGGCCAGCAGTTTGAACTTCTGTTAGCTTGAAGGATAATCTCTCAAGAGCGGAAAAGCTGACATGTACTCACAAAATTCATATAACTTCTAGCCAATTCAAAAATTGTACAAGATTTTGAACCCAGATATTTCTAGGGCTTAAGAAGGACACAGAATTTAGCAGTTCATTGAGGAGACAGACTAATACTGCTGTTTGCTGTTTTGTCTGACTGCTAATATATTCCAACTATTCAGCAAGATGCTGAACCTGCCATGTGCAGGTTCCCCTATTTTTGACAGAAGTGTGACTATTCTGTAGGCTACATAGTCACTAATGAAAAAAATGGAAAAAAAAAAATGGAAGAGAGAAAACAGCTGCATGATACCCTGATATCTGTTGGAGGGATGGTACAACCCAGCACAAGCAATCCAGGAAGTTCCTCGATTGTGCAGAAGACAACTTCCTTCTGCAAGTAATAGAGGAGCCAACAAGGAGAGGTGCCATGCTTGACCTCGTGCTCACCAACAGGGAAGGGCTGGTTGGAAATGTGATGCTCCAGGGCAGCCTTGATTGCAGTGATCCTGAGATGATTGAATTCGAGATCCTCAGGACAGTGAGAAGAGCTTGCAGCAAGCTCACTGCCCTGGACTTCAGGAGAGCAGACTTTGGCCTCTTCAGGAACCTGCTCAGTAAGGTTCATTGGGATATAGCCCTAGAAGGCAGGGGGGCCCAAGATTCTTGGTTGATATTCAAGGATCACCTGATGCATGCTCATGAGCGATACATCCGTACCAGAAGGAAGTGGTGCAGGAGGGCCAGGAGACCCCCTTGGATGGATAAGGAGCTGCTGAGGAAAATTCAAAGGAAAAAAGAGGCTTATAAAAGGTTGAAGCAAGGACAGGCGGCCTGGGAAGAATACAGGGATGTTGTCTGGGAAGCTAGGGTCTAGGTTAGGAAGGCTAAGGTCCAGTTAGAATTAAACTTGGCTAGGGATGTTAAGGACAACAGGAAGGGATTCTATAGGTATAGAATAGGTTGGACATAGCCTTGGGTGATATGGTTTATTGGGAGTTGTCCCTGCCCATGGCTGGGGGATTGGAACTAGATGGTCTTAAGGTCCTTTCCAACCCTAACTATTCTATGATTCTATGATAGTCGCTTGCCAGCTAGGGTTAAACCGTGGCAGTCACGCTAGTCTCAAAAGGTTGGACTTTATAATTACTGGAAACTTTACAATTATTTTCAATTCTCCCTCTGTAACAATGGGTAACATTATTAAATGGAGCTTTAAACCAGATTAAATCAGACAAAACTGAAATGAAACAGGGGCTAAGTAATAATTATGTCATTTATAAGATTCAACTCTTGACTAGTTTTTATCATGAAGAAAATCAAAAGATGAAGTTCATATTACCTTTTTTTTTTTCCTCTTTTTTTTATTTTTTTTTTATCAAGGAATTGCTTGTACACAATGAAACTTTATAAGTAATTTGTTACCCTTTATGTATCCATATTCTTCAAGTTCTGACAGAATAAAATGAGCAACAGATGCTAGTCTTGGGAAAAAAAATCCACAGAATCATTGTTTCAAAAATTGCTTCATTTCAAAGAACATTAGCGTAACCCAAGCCATCTAATTAATATATTAACCAATGTTTAACATATCCCATGATATATGTGCAACATACTCTTTTGGGTACTTACATTTATATAATTTCCACAATAATAACATATTTATATCACATTAAAACCTTTGTCCTTAAAATAGTGCAGTCTCATAGGTGTCTTTTCAAGATTTCCTTGTTACACAAAGCCAAAATATACTATCATGTGTCTAAATACATTCTAGTCCCCCAGATAGACACATTTCAAGGTTTACTGTCTCCTGTAAAAATCATCATAATAAAAACAATCACTCTTTTGCCTCAAAGGCAGCACATTCTTATTCACATATCTGTTGTTCCACCAAAAACATTACCCCCTCTGGGAGCCAATTCCTTTCTCTGTCCACTACTTCAACTTTCTGCAATCAAAAAATGTCATAAACCTTGTTACAGAACAAGCTGAGTTCTCTCAAATTCTCTTGGTAAAAATGAGCCCAATGCTGCAGAGTTTATAATTTTATTCTGATTGTTATTCAACAGTTTAACAATACCAGCTTTGGCAGTAGAAGCATGTAGTAGAAAATATCAGTCACCAGTTGCAGATCCCAGTTCTGTGCCAGGCTAAGTATCACTTGAAAGTGTTTTGTCCATCAGAAGCATTGGCCGACAAGGGGTTGGGAATGCTGATATGAGCCAAATACATCGGCATTTGTGAATTAACTGTTAATATGAATTTAGTTTTGTTTGCTAACTGTATCGTTAATTATACATAGCAGTAGTAGCACCTTCTGTCAGCTTGCTAAAGTATACAATGGAGTGATGCATGCCTTGACTGATAATATTTTCTTTCTGTGTCAGACATCTAAATGATAATGAAATGTTGCCTTGGAAGTATAGACCAAAATATATTGCATATATAATGTATAATTCACAGTGTACTTTAATGAATTAAAGACTTTTTGGGGAGGAAAATGGTCATCTTCTTTCAACAGGAAAACAACTTACCTGTCTCAAATCTACGCACAATGATAATTATACTTTAATTCTGAAAGTGTTTGGTTTGTGTGGCTTTTGGTTTGGTTTGGTTTTTCTGTTGCTGTTGTGAATTTAATCCAGAAATCTAATTAAATTGACAAAAAGAGGAAAGAAAACCCCTAAAATATATTGGTTAGAAAATCTTTGTCAGAAAGGAAAATCACTTCATCTCACACAACATGTCAACTGCAGCTACTGAAATTAGAAATGCCTTTCTGAAGATCAGCTCAAGCAGAATACATGAAAGTTGTGAAAATTTTCACATACAATACCCTGCATCTCTGTATCATGCCAAATCATGTCTATCTGCAACATGAAGAATTACTTGCAGATTAAAATATTCCCTGTATATAAATGTGTTGGGGTTTGCTGGTTTGGTTTTGTTGGGTTTTGGGGTTTTTTATCTTTTCACAGAATTGCTTCTTTGTAGCCATCATCTTCAGCTGTAACCTTTTTACTTCAGATCGCCTTTTAAACCACCCATGTGCTTCACTGCTTGGCAGATGACCTTCTGCTGTGCCTGGCATGAATATCCTTACAGCTTTTCCCTTAGGCTACTTAGTACAGCTGCTTATCTTGATTGACCCATGGCCATCCACTCCTCAAGACTCAAGTTCTTTCATAGATGATATATCGTGTCTTGCTCCCTGCGCTTGTTTCTCAAATGCCGATTCAAAACTACTTCTAAACTGGCTATAACCCCAAAGTGTTTACATGTCTTCTGGTGTGAACAGTCTCTGATTTTTGTCTAACTTTATTATAGCATCTGAAGTGAATTATTAGCTAACCATAAATCCAAGGAATTATAATTCAACCATAAGTCTCGGAGAGCTTTTTTTCAACTCTCTTCGCGTTCATAAAAAGTCATATAAAAATAGTGGTAGCTGTTAAAAATTATGAGTTAAGAAAACAACTAAATTGATTCAGGGTCTCAAATGCTGTATAGATTGCTTTCTGTTTTTTCATAAAGCATCTGGGGTTTATTTCTTTTGTATTGAGATGATGAAAACTACCTTCAAACAAATGCAAAATAGTGTTTTGATGAACACATGCAAAGAATGACCATTGGAAATAAATTTAAGATGCCTAGTCATTTGCAAAACGATTTATGCTGCCTGATATACATCTAAGTGAATTTCAATATCTTGAAATCTGTAAAAATTGTCATATAAACTTTGTTTCATCATTTCTCAATCTGTCCCAATATTCTTAAACTTTTTTTTTTTTTTTTTAAATCAAAGAGAATATTTAAAGGTTTCTGTGCCTCATATGGTTTCTTTTTCGTAAATATTGTCAGAAACAAGAGGAAATATGTGATGAGAAGAGAAAAACTGCTTATTACTCAGGTCTTAAGAACTGTGAGAAGAACTTCTAGAGGAAAACATTTCTGTCATTTCATTTATCTCAGAAATAATACTAATACTAGAAAAACACTCCATGTCAGTGATAAGAACAGAATCTAATAGAAAATCTAATGTAAACAGAAGGTAGAAATAAGCTTATCTAATTCTAGCTTTTTAAGAGCTAGACTTGTAGTCAAAGCTTGTCATTAAGTTAACTAGTGAATAGTCTGAGGCATCCTCTATGGGCAGTGGGGAGAGATACCCTTTTTAGTTTAGCAGCCTACTGTAGGTGGAACAGACTATCCTGTGTGGACTAGACTACCTATAAACTTACAATGAGAGATGAGATGAAGTCAAAGTCTATGAAGCAATTATCACATCAAAGTCTATAAAGCACTTCATTTGTATAGTGTGACTTCATGATAAGTACTTTGGGTTTGTCACCTTGATACTCTTTGAAGATTTTATTTATGAAAATGTGAAATATCTGTTGATCTTAATTACAGAAAACCCACAAGTTAGTACTTTTATGAAAAAAAAAAGGCATTTTTGAAAGATGTGTGTCTACAGTCATTACTTTCTTGAGCATTTTTGAATAAACATACCTGTTAAATACAAATTAAATCAAATTACAAAGAGTGATATGGCAGGCTTTCAAGTGTACCTCTTTGTCATTGCACATGGAATTGAAGGCCTTCAGGTGTTTATGCAAAACATGTTTGAAGGAATATGTATTTAGTTGTCAGGTATCAGTACATTACTTTATGTCTGGCTATTTTAAGAAGAGAGTTTTCTGCTGTTTCAGCTAATGTCAGACTGATTATCTGAACTGATAAATATGTCAGTGTATCACTTACTGTACTCAAATGTGATAGCCCTATCATATGTCTATGCAAAAGCAAAAGCTGAACTGCTAAAATAGTTCATTAAGGTTTTATATTCTTACAGGTTTTTGAGACAGAAGCAGAAGGAACTGTTGCTCAGTGATTTGTTTCCAAAATTTAATACAAATAAAAAAACAAATAATAAAAAAAACCAAACCAACAACTAAAAAACCCTGGATTTATCTGAGGTAACTTAATTGAAGACATTGCTGCAACTTAAAAGTTATTCATTCTTCTAAGAAAATACATCACCATAACTGTTAACATGAAGATCTGGGAGAGACAATTGAATAGAAACTTTTATGGAAGGGCCAAAGTGAAATGTAAATGCATCATTTGTAATTCCTTCTATCACATCAACTGAAACCCTTATGCTTCAAGACAAGTTCTACAAAACCAACAACAAGAAAAAAGGAGATGCAAAATTGACTTTTAAAAAATGTAAAAACCTAAAAACAGAGAAGTCAAGCTCATATTCCTCTGTACTTTTTGCTCTGCCTAGAGCTCTGATTCTTTTTCAGCCTAATAGATGCTATGAAGCAGACAGTACTGCTTGACAGTAGTTCCAGAGATTAGAAGTTCTTTTGTGAGTCTCTTCTTCTTTTTGTTGTGGTTTTTTTTTTTTTTTTTTTTTTTTTTTTTTTTTTTTTTTTTTTTTT
>JAOEHY010041488.1:0-14221 GCA_025447955.1 Psilopsiagon aurifrons
ATTGGAGCTGCAGCCTCACCAGTGCCCAGCACAGGGGCACAATCCCTGCCCTGGCCCTGCTGCCACACTGGTGCTGGTACAGGCCAGGATGCTGGGGGCTTCCTGGCTGCCTGGGCACAAGCTGCTCAATACTCAGCTCCATCAGTCAGCACCCCCAGGACCTTCTCCTTGAGCAGCTTTCCAGCCACTGTTCCTCAAGCCTGTACCATTGCATAGGGTTGGTGCGACCCAAGTGCAGGATATGGCACTGAACCTTGATGAACCTCCTACAACTGACCTTGGCCCATGGATCCAGTCTGTCCAGATCCCTCTGCAGAGCCTTCCCACTCTCCAGCAGATCAACACTTACCCCCGACTTGGTAACATCATTTTAAAGATAAAAGATGCTCAGAGAATGCTTTAATGCACATAATGCCATTAATACATCTTTAAATGGAAAGTATACTTAAATGAGGTACTTGCACGAAGGACAGAGAATAGAAAATACGTGTAAACAGAGACTGGTCTGAATTCCACTGCTTTACACCCAAAGCTCAGCTTACCCTAAGTAAAGTTACTGGCAATTAAAGTGTAAATACATTAAAAAGATAAATATGTTTAAAGGCAAATATTTCTACCAGATTCCCATGAAACTGAAAGGGCCTAAAGGATTATCTCTGGGGAGTTATTCCAAGCATCATGTAAGCAGTAAATTCGCTAGATTTAGTAATATATATATATATAAGCAAAATCTCTAGAAGGAATCCTACAAATTCAGTGGTTTACCTCTCAGGTGGTTCAATCTGGAGGGCCAGTACGGCCTTAATGTATTACCTTGAGAAAGGAATCCAAGCAAACTATCTCACACTGAGTGTTGTTTTAATACAGTGTTAATTCAGTACAGTATTTGTTCCCAAACTTCTACTTCTGTCAAGGAAAGCGGGTGGGAGGAGGGAACAGACCTGAGTGAAATGAAAGCTGCTTATTCATTAACTCCCCATATGTTAAAACATTTTGCCATATCCCACGAATACGCTCAGCTCTCTCTTTAAACATTCAAATGGCAAATTTCTTTGGTTTGTTCCCTTTTGCCTATTAGAATTTCTCTCTCCTGATACTTTGCTTTGCTTCTTAAGAAGAAGAAAAGGGAAAAGCAAAGCTGAAATGATAACTGCAAACAGATGCGGACACAAGAGCTAAAGGAGTCTTAGGCCATGTTTAAGTATCCTGGTACTGTAAGAACACCAGGTTGTATTCATAAAAGTGAGCAGGGCTGGATGAACCTGCCCAGCCTTGTCAGAATCCAGAACTTGCTTCTGTGGAACAGCCATCCCACAGGAGAGACGTGCTTGATCCCACAGCACACAGTAAGGTCCCGCTTGCTGTGATTTCCAGTCCTCCCATCAGCAAAGGCAAGCAGTCGCAGAGGAAAGGGGTTAGCAGCTCTCCTGACAGCATGATTTCGGACACAGTATTATAGAGGGAGAATGAAGGAGCTGCCCAACATGCTGCTTTCCAACAGCTTTGGGTTTTAATATTGCCTCGTATGTTAGAATCAGAATCATTTCAGTTGGCAAGGACCTTAAAGCTCATCCAGTTCCAAGCCCTGCCACGGGCAGGGACACCTTCCACTAGAGCAGCTCGCTCCAACCTGGCCTTGAGCACTGCCAGGGATGAGGCAGCCACAGCTTCTCTGGGCACGCCATGCCAGCAACTCAGCACCCTCATCTGTACTTTTCATTTATAGAAGGAACACGTTTATGTGTTCAGACTTTACAAGCACCAAAGTGACTTTAACACAAACTGAAAATCTCTCAGGGAAAAATAATGATTAGTGATTACCAGTTACCATGGGACCATAAATTAATTCCTACTCTTTAAGTATAGCAGGAGGTCAGTAAATGCCAAGATCTGGAGCACTGATAATTGTATAACTCAGGAAAAGTTAAGGATAAAGAACCCATAATTGAAGCAGTGAGGACTTAAGAGCTGCAGGAACAGAAACGGGCTTTTGAAAGAACTAATCTTTACAAAGCTAGATGATAGCTGGATAAACACAAAGCACTATATAAATAGCCAATTCCTGGAAAATATGATTTCCTTGTTTCTTGGGTCAGTAAATCCCCTATTAACTACCAAAATCCCCAAGAGTTTGAACTGCAGAGGTTTTGAGCATCCTTGTTTCCAGTCAAAAGTGTATCCCACCTCTCTGAGTGTATCTCTGCATAATACAGACAGCACAACCACATTAAAAAACCACCTTTCCCCAGATCTGAGGCGACATCAGTGCCAAAATTCTGTAGCAAATTACACTGGGGCATCCTATAGGCAAAAAAAGAGACTTCAGGATGAATTTAGAAGTGCATTTTTGGTCAAAAAAGCAGAATGAAACATAGCAGGAGGAGTGGAGGGCACTGGAACTAGATGATATAAAGCTCCTTTCCAATCCTAACCATTCTATAATTATGTATCAGAGTCAGTTCTGGACAGAGTCAGTTTATGGCCAGCAAGAAAAATGCAGGAAACCAGAAGAAAATTGGGAAAAGACGGTTATAAGAACGATGATGGGTTACAGAAAGATACTGACGGAGATAAAAGAAAGGAAAACAACCCATAACTGTATTGTAAAAACTACAGAGTATTAGAAAAGTCTTCAATGATCGTGAAGAGACACCCCTGATGTAGGACTCAGTTATTAGTTTGCATCCAGTGCACCATTATCCTTTGGTCTTCTACAAAACGAAACCACGGAATTATTCAGCTTTTGCCCCAAACTAAAACGACAAAGAAAGCAAAAACCATCCCAAACCATGGGTCTGCACATAAAGAGGGTTGCAAACAACCTATGTGAAACTATTACTTGTTAGAAGCTATCAGGTGTCTTACTGCACAAGGGCAAAAATAACGGCATATTAATTATCGCACTACTTTGGGTCTCCATTTATATAAAGTCAGACATACAGAATGGGGAACTAATCTAGAAGCAAACATTTAGAGAAACATCAATACTACTATTCAGTGTCGAACAACTCCTTATTTTGTTATTAAGCAGCATTCCAGCATTGCTATTGATTGGATATGTGACAGTGAAAGGTGAGAGTAAAAAAGGTACGTTTAATGGGGAAAAGTGTCTCAGAAGAAAACACTGTGTATTTGGTGGGCTTAGGGAATTGAAAAAGATGGGTGAGGTGTGTATTTAATAACAACTATCTTATCTACTTATTCATATACAGTAAATAAGAGAGAATGAGCAGGAAAAACATAAACCCAAAATAAAACCGAGTGCTCCAAGTACTGGTTGTGGCTCAGCAA
Organism: Psilopsiagon aurifrons; assembly: GCA_025447955.1. Lineage (NCBI taxonomy): Eukaryota > Metazoa > Chordata > Aves > Psittaciformes > Psittacidae > Psilopsiagon > Psilopsiagon aurifrons. Next base: position 3,292 of record JAOEHY010041488.1, read on the forward strand.
GATACAGCGGTAGTGCATCAATGCAGCACTCCAGTCAGAAGGCTACGGCTCAGTCTGTCTTTGTCAATCACGTTGAGGTTTCAGATATTGTAATTGGTAGCAAGTTTCCTAATCTCAACCTGCCAGGCAAGAAGCATGCAACAAAAGCTCCAGCCCCAAAATATAATGACATTTGAAGAGAGGAATTTCTCTAATATTGGCACCACGAAGCAAGATCACAGCTTGGATTGACAGCTTTATTATGCTAAACTGACAAAAACATTACACGCTGGTCAGCACTAAAAAGGGTGGTTTTCAGGAGCAGTGTGGCAATACAAAGCACTGGAAAACTCTGACAAACTCCTACTTTTATCTCCTTGGTGCAGCATATGAGCTCAGACACAGGAAAGTCTCTTGGCCTGAGTTCAGAATGAGATATTAAGATGTCTTGATTTTATACCCACGCCTCCAATTTGGGGAGAACAGCAGGAACCTGCTGTGGCAGCTGAATATCCATTTAAAAAGGAAAAAGATACCAATAACTTGACAGAAATAATACAATTCATTAACAATGATATGATATAGGGTGGAATTCATCAAATGGAAGCCATAATATGTGCTATTGCTTCTATCTGTAAAGTGGAAATGGGGTTAATGTACTGATATACAGGCTCTGTATATCAATATCAGTGTGTGTATATACCTACATACATAAATATAAACAGCTATTTGATATGGGGAGGGGAAGAGAGAGATAAACAGGCAGCCAGATAGAAACAAGAAAAAACCACAGAGAACATCTCATAAAAACAGAAGGGGGGAGGAATGATGGAACTGTTTTCTTTCAAATCATGGATATTTAGAGACTGCTGCCATAATGACAGGTTAAAATTCAGTATTACTGTTGAGCAAGATAACACAGGCATGCTCACTTGGAATTAAAAGAGAAGGAAAGTCTATAGATTGCCATTCAAGCAAGTCTTTTCTGAAGCACAGATGTTCGGTTAGGGCAAAGAAAACACAGATATTACTGGGAGCATCAGTTTGAAGAGTAGAAGAGAAAGAACAAGCACCTTTAGCTGTACCACGTTTGCCAGATTCAGCTCTCCACAAAGCATCTCGGTAGAGGGAGAATGGAGAAACTCTGAATGTTGAGCAAGTTACAAGAGATTCGCTGCTCTGGAGCCAGGCTGATTGAGCTGGGCTGGTTCAGCCCACCCAAAAGAAAGCTCCCTTAAGGGGAGACCTTAGAGCAGCTCCAGTGCCTAAAGGGGCTATAGGAAACGTGGAGAGGGGCTTTGGACAAGGGCCTGCAGGGACAGGATAAGGGGGAATGGGTTCAAACTGAAACAGTGGAGATTTAAGTTGGATATAAGGAAAAAATTCCTTACTGTGAGGATGGTAAGACACTGGCACAGGGTGCCCGGAGCAGCTCTGGCAGTGTTCAAGGCCAGGTTGGACACAGGGGCTTGGAGCAACCTGCTCTAGTGGAAGGTGTCCCTGCCTGTGGCAGGGATTTGTAACTGGATGAGATTTAAGGCCCCTTTCAACCAAAACCATTCTATGATTCTTTTACAGACCAAGTGTCCTGGATTCAGCAGCAGCAGTCATTTTTCTCCTTCTCAGTAGCTGGTGCAGTGCTGTGGGTTTGACTTTCAGCCTGGGCACAGCGCTGATAACACCGATGGTTTCAGTTGCTGCTCAGTAATGTTCACTCTGACCAAGGGCTTTCTGAGCCTCACGCTCTGCCAGGGAGGAGGGGAAACCGGGAGGAAGCAGAGACACCTGACCCAAACTGACCAAAGAGGTATTCCATACCACAGCACGTCATGCCCACTATAGAAACTGGGGGCAGTTATCCAGGTTCAATCACTGCTCGGTTGAGCTGGGTATAGGTCGGCGGGTGGTGAGCGGTTGTGTTCTCTTCCCTTGCTATTTCCCTTATCATTATTATTACTGGTGGTAGCAGCAGTGGTTTGTGTTATACCTTAGGTACTGGATTGCTCTTATCTCAATCTGTGGGACTTACATACTTTCCATCCTCCTCCCCATCCCTCCAGGAGCAGGGGGAGGAAGGAGCCGGGGAGTGAGAGAGAGACTGCGGGGTTTTCTGAGTTACAGCTGGGCTTAAATCATGACGCCACGTTATCAAAGTTGTTGGCACCGTTTGTTACAGCTGCTTTACTCATCCATGGTAAGAAAGACGCACAGTATAGAGCAAATGCAGAACAGTGATTATTCCGGTTGCTACACAATCTGTTTAGACAGAAACCTGTTTGAACAGTATTTCGTATTGCAATGGGCAAACTGGAAAATCCTGCTGGTATTACAAGTGTCCAACACACTGCACTTCCACAACAAGTACAAGTTAGCAACACCGTCTGCTCTGCACCAGAGCTAATTCCATTGCTTCAAGGGAACAATGGCAAAAGGTTTCCTGAGCTTTCCCTGCGTCGCTCCTGAGTGCTCAGTACATTCTGCCATCAGCCAAAACCGTTTCCTGCTCTGCTGGATTCAGCCTCAAGTCTCAAAACACAGAACCTACATCACTGCTATTTGATTTTGAGAGACATGAAAGAAGGCAGTGAGGATGTGTGGAGAGCAAACATGTTTGCTCTAGCAAATACAAACTCCTAAACACAAGAGGTGAGAGCAGAACCACCCTCTGCTTATGAAATTCTTGCTGATACAGTCAGGCAAGATCAAAGGAAGGAAACAGACTGATAAAACAAATAGAAACAAAAATCTTTAAACTGCTAAAATATGTTGCAGGGCATAAAAATGGTTGTGGCTGTTACACTGCCTCAGAATAGTCCCCCTCTGTTATCTACATCTTGCAAACTACACTTGACAAAAGCAAGCAAACAGATTCTGGTTATTTAGTTGTTGAGATCTGAAAAGGTAAACAAGGCTCTGAAGCCTCAGAACAAATGTGGAACTCGCATTGTTTCCATCTCAGCACTTATGTTCATTATGAACACCTACAAAAAGCCAATACTTGGCTGTGAAGCTGAATCGTGCATCATCTCCTTCTCTGCGCACCGGGGCTAGTGCTGCAATGTTGGTCCATTCAAAGCCTTGAATAGAAAAATAGGAAGAGATCATTAAATTATCATTTCCCTGCACAATTGGTATAAGCATTTCCTACCAACAGGATTAGTACGAACACAGGATCCCAGAATAAAGCTGCTCAGCACGAGGATGGCAGTTTAGTGTCTAGTAAATTTGATTTCTCTGAAAATCCTGACACATCACAATAGCAAAATCCTATTTACTGTGGCAAGAAGGATGGATAATACTATTTAACACCTGCTATAGTATGTGCCATCAGCTCACAGCGTTGTGCGCTGGGTGCTCATCTTATCTTAAGGTTAATGCTCCTTGACAGCCTACATGGTAAGTAGAATCCCCAAATTAAGCGCTGAACCTATGATTTGCAAATCCTTCCTCGGAATGTAAGGCATGAAGAAACGGATGCAGATAAGAGCATCACATTTCCAGAACTTAGGCCTACAACCCCAGGCTGTGATCTGGCACTAAGCCCTGTATGGGGCATGGGTGTCCCTGCACAAGGGCCACTGAAGTCAGCAAGGACATTCACAGACATGATAGAATGGGAAAGGAGGAACTATCAGGGCAGTAACTGGTTGATGATTAAACCTGGAGCACAGCTAATAATGCTGAAATCTCCAAATGCCAACAAAAACAAACAATCACAGAACTTAGGTTGGAAAAGACCTTTGAGATCATCAAGTCCAACAATTAACCCAGCACTGCCAAGTCCACCTCTAAAATGAGGCCCTAAGCACCACATCTACATGTCTATAAAATCCTCCGTGGATGGTGACTCCAAGACTTCCCTGGGCAGCCTGATCCAGCGCTTGACAACCCTTTTGGGGTCCCTAGGATTTTCCTCCCTAAATTGGGGCTGCTTAGCCTGGAGAAGAGAAGCTGCGTGGAGACCTCACAGCAGCTTCCAGCATCTTAGGGGGCCTATAGGGCTGCTGGAGAGGGACTCTTCATTGGGGACTGTAGCGACAGGACAGGGGGTGATGGGTTCAAACTGAAACAGGTTGGATGTAAGGCAAAGTTCTTCCCTGTGAGGGTGCTGAGGCACTGGCACAGTGTGCCTAGAGAAGCTGTGGCTGCCCCATCCCTGGCAGTGTTCAAGGCCAGGTTGGATGGGGCTTGGAACAACCTGCTTTAGTGGAAGGTGTTCCTGCCCGTGGCAGGGGGTTACGACTGGATGAGCTTTAAGGTCCCTTCCAACCCAAACCATTCCATGATTCTGTGATAATACCCAGTCTAAATCTCCCCTAATGCAATTTCAAGCCATCTTCTCTTGCCCTATCCCTTGTTCCCTGGGAGCAGAGCCCAGCGTCCTCCTGGCTCCATCCTCGTCTAAGGCAGTTGCAGGGAGTGATAAGGTTCCCTCTGAGTCTTTTCTTCTCCAGACTGAACCCCCAGGTCCCTCAGCCGCTCCTCATCACACTGTGCTTTAGAACAACTCTATCACCTTACACCACACACATATTCACATGGATACTACTCAATACTTACTGGAAGTATTTCTAGGAAACCCACAAGCATAGAAACTCAGCTTGAGTGAGAAGTACCCTGATTAACATGGGGGTACATATCTTGTTCATTCACACTGATAAACTAAGTAGTTTTGTCAGACAGCAGTGTATTAAAATTAATTTCCTTCTGCTCTTGTGTCCAGGGGCATGGTTCTGGTAATGATGCATAATAGTATTATGTAGCAGCAGAACATGAAAACAGTTGGATTTGATGAAGAAAATTTGAATTAGGGAGAGCTACATCATTGTCAAAGCAGTAGAAGAGTGCACAATCACACCTCATTGTGTGTAGCATGTGTGTGATGCCAGAAGTAGAATCAGAAGCAGGAGAGATCTAGTCACACTTCCCTCACAGCAAAGATACCCAAAAGGAGAAGCAACTGGGTGAAGGAATGACAGGGTATGACCTGCTCTGCAGGCAAAATTAATGCAGCTGCTGATGTTGACTGTTGAATTGCCCCAGGGAACAAGGGATGGCACAAGAGGAAAAGGCCTCAGCTGCACCAGGGCAGGTTTAGATGGAGCTGAGGAACAATTCCTTCCCCAAAGGGTGCTCAGCATTGGAACTGCCCAGGGCAGTGCTGGAGTCACCGTCCCTGCAGTGTTCACACAATGGAGACGAGGCCTCAGTGCCATGGGTCAGTGGTGGCCTTGGCAGTGCTGGGAATGGTTGGACTCTATGATCTTACGAGGCTTTTCCAACCTGGTTGATTCTATGATTCTGTGACTGGCACTTACATACAATGTTAGACACGCAGAGATGGTTCTGAAGTCTACAGCCACTGGAGCTTGGAAATGACAGTTAAACCAGCATCATAAAATAAAGGCAATGGACACGGAGAAACTGAACAGAACACCTATAGAGGGACAGAAGCATGTGAATGTGTGAGCGGATACACGAGACAACCTCAGAGAAAGAGGCTGCAGGATTGTTATTGCAGGTAGCGAGCCGCTCCATCTGCCCCAGATGTCAGCTCTCCTTTTTCCTGCTTTATTTTAAAAGGACAATCAAATGTTTTAAAATACCACTAATGCCACCTTATTAGAGTAAATAATTAAGACTATGTAGGGGACACATGTCCATGATTTGAACACTGCTACCTCTGGGGTTTTTTTGCTGTAATCAAGATACACCATCAGCCTGTAAGCAGACAATGAAAAACACTGACAAATTCTCCAAGCTTAATGTGCAAACCCTTAAATAACAGCTTTCCATCCCAATCAGACATACACTATGAGAAGGTTATTCTTTAACTCCTTTGTTAAGCTATCACATTTTGCCTTGCTGCCATGGAGCATGTAATAACTCTTAGCTCATGTGCCATCTTTGACCTAGAAACACTGGCAGCTGTTAGGGGAATCGCTGGGTTTTGGGGGAAGCATTGAAAGGTTTTTAGCACATAAACCAAATTTATGAACTGATATTGCCCTGGAGAATAGAACTGTTTATGTTTTAGCATCCCAGCTGTCAGTCGTACACAGTTATTTGGTCCTGCATTAATCCCCTGAAAAGGCTGAGCATCTTCACTGAAATACTTTATAATTGACAGCCTTCATCTGGTGCTGAATATGGAGAATAACTCTCTCCATAAGGAGCACACTGTGCTGACACTAATCTGGTCTGTTGTCATCTCCCTTTATTATTAACGTCTGCATTGTTTTTTTTCCAGCAGCACTGAAGAACACAAATAGGAAACGTCTAATTGAAAAAGGTAAGTAATCAAAAAGCCAATTAATCATCCAGATGAGCTCTGACACTCAATGATGCAACAGACAGAAATACCACATACAGAACTCAAGTACCTTTAAAGTGTGCTTATTTGATGTAAGAATCATCTGAGAATGTCATTAGCATTCTTTGTCACAGGTGACAGACTCATACTGCACATTTCTTCATCCTGATGTTACTTCTCTACTCTCCACTTACTCCGCTCCCATCCTGCCTCCCATTCCCATCTTTTCTCTGCTCAACAGCCCATGCGCTGACTCCCACTGAAATCAGTCCAAGTTCAGGAAGTTATTGTGCTCTGTAATTTCAAGCATGTTAAACCTTTCCAGAGCTTTTCTTCCTAAAGCTCTATTTCCATCCCAACGCTCAAAAAGCACCGACACAGCATCTCACAAATGACCTTACTGAGGGCTGCAGGCGCAGCTGTGGTGAAGCAGGGATTGCAGGAGACACGACCCCTCTGCTTTTGCAAGTTTTCATTCTATAATCTCCACATATCTGAAAAGTTCAAAGTCAGATTTGGAGCACAGAGTTAACCCCCTTGTAAAGCTCAAACAACTTTTTCTTAGTGTAGAAGAGATATGCACATGTATCCTGAAAACAAACCGGATGACAACTTGGCAAAGCAAAGAATTCTTAGCTTACAAATAAAGCCAGAATGAAAAGACAAATGTTAGTATCATGAAAGCTCCAGTCTGAAAACAGACCAAACATCATCCATGGCAGAAGACACTCCACTCCAATCCACCTGCTGAAATTCTGGAGACTTCCAAGTCCAAGGAGAGAAAACAAGAGGTGGCAGAGTTACCCTATTCCACACTACTTAGGGAGACGATGCTTCAGTAGTACTCAATACAGTTATTTAAAGTCCATTATCGCACTTGCACGTAACAATGATACATTCACATGCGCGTAAAAACGTGATTCCACATTGGAAGTCTTCCCTTACTAAGGGCAACCAAAGACACTATGTCAGTGACCTACTTTAACATTAAAAATAGCTATGAATAAAATCTTATTTGGTGCGTAGCACCTTAAAAAGGTAAAAAAGAATCTTTCAAACAAAGAATCACAGCTTATCACACGTCCTGCACTATGAATGACCACCCAGAGAAGCTGAGGCTGCCTCATCCCTGGCAGTGTTCAAGGTTGGGTTCGATGGGGCTTGGAGCAAAGGGCTCTAGTGGAAGGTGTCCCTGCCCATGGCAGGGGGTTGGAACTGGATGAGCTTTAAGCTCCCTTCCAATACAAACCAGTCTGGGATTCTATGATTCGACAAATTACTCCACTGTAGCTATAAAATTGAAGGCTGATAACTGATATGAGAGGTACAACCACCCCATAAAAAACCACTTTGGATGAGGTACTGCAGATGCTTTTTCCTCGAACACCAGCAAGTTATTTGGGAATAAGGAAGGCATTCTGTACAGGGTTTTTTGTGAAGGATCTTCATTTTAACTGCTTAAATAATGCACCATTTTAGAATCATTAAACTAATTTAATCTCATCTTTTCAAACTATTTTACATTGCCAAGAACATGGACTTCATTAATGTCATCTTCAAAAAGGTAGGACAAAACATGGAGACAGTATCTGATATGCCCTCTGTTTAAAATACTCATTAAGACTAATTATACACACTGATAATTCATGCAACATGCTCTTCTTCCTAATCCATAAAAACAAGGGCTTTTCTTCTATCCTGCTAAATTGCATAAATGAATACAGATCTTGTTAATACTGTTTCCAAAACTAACTAGAAAAGGAATTCATATTAATCAACAATAGGTAGGCTCAGGATGAAGGCAGAAGGGTACAGGAGGCAAACGGATTCAGGCTGAAGATTACAACCAACCTGGGATCTAGAAAGTGATAACAGCAGTAATTATTTGACATTGACAACCTATAAAATAATACCCTATAAAGAATAAGAATGCTAAGAGCAATATGTTAAAATATTGTAAGCATGGCACACAGCTTATCAAGCTGCTCTGTTCAGTTTACTTTTGAGTCAACTGGGGGGAAAAAAGGCTTTTTTAAAAGCACAGAAGTGCTTTTTAAATGTGGCATAAACAACTTGAAACATTTTAACTCATTTAAGCTCTACGTGATCTGATGGCTTTTGGAGGAACCACTCCAACCAACGAGAACAACTGGATTTCAATGACAAATCAGCGTGTACCTCCACACCTCACGGGCAGTTTTAAGACTACTTGGTGATACCCACTTACACTGGCTCTTCATCAGTGCTGCTACAAGTTACCTTGCTCAGATCATGTCTCTGTATACAATTACTATGAAAGATAAAATCTCATTGCAAATGTGAGAACTTAGTATCATCAGTGCCGCTACAAAAGTTACCTTGCTCGGATCATATCTCTGTATGCAATTAACATGACAGACAAAATCTCACTGCAAACGTTAAGAACTTGGTAAAGAAAACAACACTGCCATCTTTAAAGCCTCCATCTTGTCAATATTAAGCCAGAAGCAGTAGCAGTTCAGACAGAAACCCCTCGGCACAGTTTTAAGCTTGATCTCCTTAGAAAAGTCATCTTGTTTAACAGTAAAACATAACCAGAAAGCCAGCAGCAGAACGGAACAGAAAACTCTTCATTAAAAGGGAGAAGAGGCTCACCCTTTCCTCCAGTCGAGCCAGCTGCTCTTTGTAGTAGGCATCGTGCTTCTTCAGTTCTCTGTCCTTCTCTTCCAGCTGCCTGGCCTAAAAAAAGAAAGAGAACCATAAAGCTGGATCAAGAAAGAGCCTCACTCGCAAAGCAAAACATCCACTATAAATTGTACCAGCAAGGAATGTAAGAACGATTGAGAACTGCAGTCTATTAGCTTTTGCCAAGCAGTACATTAATAAGATGATGATTGCTGCATTGAAAACGAAGAGAGATTGTCTATTGTACTGGGCTTTCTCCTTCCCCTCAACAGCTGTGCCACAGTTTGTCCAAACGCATTTGGAAATGTCACGAAGATGGAACCAAGCACACGCACGCTGAGATGAATATTTGGGTTTTGACTACAGTTACCTTTGCAGATCACTCCTGAACTTTGGGAAACTTCCTCAAGCTACTGAAAACAAATATATGTAGAGCTTGAATATTTAACTCGATTTGGTAAAGCCATAAGTGGACATTTTGGACATGAGAAAAGCTGAACTTGCATCCACCTATTTCTAAGCAGTGGTTATAAAGAATTTCTTTGTTGTAGCTGTTTTTCCTTTAAACCCCCAACTCTGGAATGCATTTAACACGTGCTCAATTCTAAAGACATAAACCTTCGGGAAGAATCAAATGCCTACATATTGGCAAAAGCAGATCTAAAGAATATATCTGAAACTCTGATGTCTTCTTGAAACAGCAATCCTTCCTCCGGTCACTCCGAGATCAGTCGAAGTACCCGATTAAGCAAGCTGAAACCCTTTACTGTAGTATCATCGCTACGTGGACCTACAAGGACGCTGGAGAGGGACTCCTAATCAGGGATGGCAGTGATAGGACAGGGGGTGATGGGTTCAAACTGAAACAGGGGAAGTGCAGGCTGGAGATAAGGAAGAAGCTCTTCCCTGTGAGAGTGCTGAGGCGCTGGCACAGGGTGCCCAGAGAAGTGGCAAACACTTCACCTCTGGCAGTGTTCAAGGCCAGGCTGAACAGAGCCTTGGGTGACACAGTCTGGTGTGAGGTGTCCCTGCCCATGGCAGGGGGGTTGGAACTGCATGATCTTAAGGTCCATTCCAACCTAAACCATTTTATGATTCGATATCCAGTAACTTAATATAACACAGAATAATTCTGAACATCTATCTTTTGAATACCAATATGAGTATACATCTAAGAGACACTACCTGCAGCAGTACTGAGCAAGTTGACAGTTCTTTTGGCTTTTCATCTGTAGTATGTACCAATATCTACTATTAAGGGGACTCATTAAGCATTACAAAACACATTCAAAGAGCACACATGCCCACAGAACACATACAAAGCTCTGAGTCCTCCAGAGAAAATACTAGAAAAGTGGTTTTTAACAAGCTATGGAGGATTTAATGTTTAAATCATCAGCACAAATTCATTGCAGGCTTGTAATGTTTTAATAATAAACTACCTTAGTGACTAATAATTAACTATTAGTGGTCATTACTACAGCTGCCTATTCAATAGTAGTCATTTACCTCTAACATGTTATTTTTCACACTACGAAGCCAACTTCCTATTTTAGTAGCATCAACGGAGGTGATCCTGCCCCTCTAGTCTGCTCTCCTGAGACCTCACTTGCAGCACTGTGTGCAGTTCTGGTGTCCTCAACATAAGAAGGACATGGAGCTGTTGGAACAAGTCCAGAGGAGGCCACGAGGATGATCAGGGGCTGGAGCACCTCCTGCATGGAGACAGGCTGAGAAAGTTGGGGCTGTTGAGCCTGGAGAAGAGAAGGCTGCGTGGAGACCTCAGAGCAGCTTCCAGCGTCTGAAGGGGCCTATAGGGAGGCTGGGGAGGGACTCTTCATCAGGGACTGCAGTGACAGGACAGCGGGTGATGTTTCAAACTGAAACAGGGGAAGCGCAGGTTGAAGATAAGGCAGAAGCTCTTCCCTGTGAGGGTGCTGAGGCGCTGGCACAGGGTGCCCAGAGAAGCTGTGG